>CAVLJG010000009.1:84647664-84766719 GCA_963669975.1 Acanthoscelides obtectus
GTTTTCGTCAAAAATATAATGAGTATATATGTACAAAATAAATGAAAAACAAACAAAAAAATAACATCCAACAACAAACAAGTTAAAATTATTGATAAAAAAACGATATTTAGAAACTGACACAGTCGCTAACTGCATAAAAACAGTTACTGATAAAGTAGTTTTTCAACTCAAATTTGAATTGGCCTATCGAGGTGATCCTTTTTATTAACTATATTTAGCACATTGCACCCTTTTTAGTCCACGTTGATGCAAGAAGAAGGAGGTCACCAGATTCAAGGGATTAGTCGCATTATTTTTCCAAATGAAAATTAGTTACAGTTACAAGAAAGAATAGATAATGCGTTTCACAAAAAATTTTGCGGATATACGTGTTTCTCTATTAAAAAGATGCCGCACTTGTCCGTCTTGGTGGTCTTTTTTTTAAATAAAGCTTTGATTATCTCATTTGGTTTTTTATTTTCCCGAAAACAATGCACTATAGAAAAAAACACAAGAGTAATTATTTGTTACAAATTGGAAATTAAAAAAAAAAACGCGTGTACTAGGCGTACTATTTTTATTTGGAAACATAATGCCACTAATCCCCTGTATCTCGGCCACTGGTGCACGTTGATTTTAAGTAAAGACCTTTGAATGTAGACAATACTTAGGTAAATCCGCATACCGAATTTTAGTTCCTCCCAGTTGATGGTTTTGCAGATAAACGGAATTGCTTTTCATTTTTAAACTTCAACACCCCGTATCTTTTTAATGCAGCTCTTGAGGAAAAAATGTTACAAGAAGACCCTTCTTAAATTGCGATCCTGCGGATGGTGTTTCATTTTTGATAACGACTTGTGAATCACCCTGAATAAAGATACAAAAGAAAACTTCCAATGCAGCTTTGAAATCGAGCCACTCTTGACAGACGAAAATTGCTTGATTTCATTAATTGTCAGCCTTGTATAAAAATGATGGGCTTCCCATCCGTACATTGTATATCGCACTATCTATGCCCCATGTAAAAATGAAATATGCCATAAAAACGAAATTTCGACATAAATGTTTCCAATAGGCAACGCATCCTCTTTCCCGGAATATCCGAACGTAATTATTAACCATCGCATTGCAGCGTTCGGTGCTGGGAGAATATTTTGCGCTCCTTCTCGCTAAACATGCACGCGCGAGCTCCGATGGCAGCCAGCCAGCATTTGCAGCTACGCAACATCATCAGCTTCGCTCCCGAAATAGAACAAAGCAACAGATACGTTATCGTAGCTCCGGCCTGGGAAAACTCCGTACGGCGACGCGGCAACGCCGCAGTGACCTGCACCACCCCCGGACCATTGTTCAATCGCCTTCGGCGGCGAGAGGGGAGACCCAAAGGAGGGAGGGGGAGGGTAGATGGGGAGGGGACTCCATTAAGCAGTTCGCCTCTTTATCAGACAGGTGCGACGCGAGCTGTCGCTGATTGACAGAAAAAAAATCTGGAGGATGACAAAAAAATGTCAAGCAGATTGACAGTAACTTCGTACGTTTTTATTCAGTGCCATTACAGTATATATCTCATCGAGCTGTGTATATTGTTTAAGACTCCTTCTAACGCTCCTTTCACATTACACGCATTCGCTCGTACGGGAAATCGTGTAATGTGAAAGGAGCGTAATCGTCCTTTCTATGCTTGCTCAGAAATGTTTTTAATTGTACCACCCTTTCTGTGGTGAATCAAGACAGAGGCTGTAACTGGCTTCCGGTAGCTCAGTTGGAGATACGAGGCTCAAAGACAAAGAGTGGCAAATGGTGACAATAGGGTGTTGGATCTCAAATGAGGCCCAAGTAAGAATCAAAAACGGGAGGTCCCAAAAAGGGTACGTCAAGTACAAGCTATTCAGAGGCAAAGGGTAATCCAAAAATAAGGTCAAAAATAGAGATGGCTCTACAGGATTCAGTAAGGGGGTGGTCATCAATTTGAAAAGAGATCGGATGCGTTAGAAGAGTGTTTCATGACCTAGGCATCTCCAAGTGTCCCAGTGATGAAATATCATGAGCCAGGAAATCATGGAATCGAATGATAAACATTGAAATCCAATGCTCTTGTGAATTCGTTAATCAAAAATCATGTGGAATGTCATCAGCAGACACATAATAGCTTAAAACAAAATATGAAAAATATATGCATATATATATATATATATATATATATATATAAAAAAATTAAAGCTTCCGCCTTTTGTTGGGTACTTCGATAAAAATTTTAAGCAAAGAGGACTCTTTATACTTTTTTATTCTCTCTAACTTTCAATGGACTTTGCCATCATCATCAGGAGCTGCAATTACATTGATGACAGTAGCAGCAATAGTGTAAAATGAATTTAAATTGACTTATATTATTGCTACTGTTATCAATGTAATTGCAACTCCTGATGATGACGGCAAAGTCCATTGAAAGCTAGAGGGAATAAAAAAAGTATAAAGAGTCCTCTGCTTAAAATTTTTGTCGAAGTACCCAACAAAAGGCGGAAGCTTTAATTTTTCACCTAACTGGTCTAGACGACAATAACCACGTCTCAATATATATATATATATATATATATATATATATACAGGGTGACTTTGAAGTTGAGTCATTAATTTTCAGATAATGATTGTAGAAGGAAGATAAACCAAAGTATGTGTGTAAAAATAAAAAAAAAATTAAAAAATTCTTTTTACCTTGTTTTATAAAGTATCCTCCCGATAAGTATTTCAGTGCGGACCTGTATTTGATCGTGAGGTCTTGGAGCACCGGCATGCAGTCCCCTGTGTGGTCTTAAGTCACCTGATTCACGAGCCTGTTGTACTACATTAACAAAGGCACGAGGGGTTGGTTGCACTCGATTGGGAAACCGATCCGCATAAACATGTGCCATTTTTTATTTCGTTTGAGCCACGCAACAGACACTAGTATTCACTGACACTGACTGTATACAAATGAATAAAATAATTGTAAAAACATCGTTCCAAATTCTTTCGCTTTTTTGTTTCCGATGCGATGAACCGATACGGCGGATTATATCCGTTGTCGCCAAACACGAGCACATAATATTATTATTGAGACAGGTCGGTACTCAAACTTCCAAAAGGCTATAACTTTGTTACTTTAATTTTACCAGAAAAATGGTAAAGGAAAAAAACATTTCTTTTGATCAGATCTACTCACTGTTAAAATAAATGACTCAACTCAAGTCACCCTGTATGTATTATCCTGTAAAAGCATTTGTAGCATAATTTGACATTTAGAAGTTTGATTAGACTATTTCCAAATTACATTTGAACAATAATCTGTCCAAGAAAATTTCGTAAAAAAAATAAATAGCAAATTGGGAGAAACATTTGCAGAATAAAAGTAAATGAAGCGATATATTAGATCAAATTCACCATTTTAATAGACACACATGGAGTTCGTCGTCCTTGGAATCCAGCGTTGTCTACACGTCTACAAAGTCTCATTTTTCTTCAAATGCATTGCTTGTTATAAATAAATAGCAAATCGGAACAAACTTTTGCAGAATAAATGCAAATCAAATTCACCATTTTTGACAAAACATAACTATGCTTAGCACATATGCTTTTTCAGTCCACGCTGTTGCAAGAAAGGACCAATAAATACGTGTTATCTGTATGGTGGTTGAAATGGAAGAGGATCCATTCTGTCTGGCAATACTTGTAGGCGGAAGGCCACTTACTTTACTAAAGATGAGCATGGGTAGAGACTGGTAGAATATTCGAATTTCATGGACGGTCGGATCGTTATAAGTTCATTCGAGTAAACTTTATTTATAGCAAAATTTCTGAAAAAGGAGAGCCTAACATACAGTAATATGCCTACGCTCCATACATCTCCATTTGCAGTATCGCCAGACCACGTCCATCATTGTCCGTCCTTCACATGCTTAATAATCTAGTGTCCCGTTGCATTAACAAACGAACATCGCGGCAGCGATGACATCACAATCCGCCCGATGTCATGTTGCGACTGCTCAGTCTGATGTGACACTTGGGTGATAGAAATTAACAGCTGAATAATCAAGCTTGTTTGATACTGCAGAACCATTATGGCACCTTAGATTGATATTCCCACAAAACCATTCAGGTTTTTTGATATCCATACATCCATAAAGTTGAATATTTTTCTTGTTCAGGAACTGAACAAACATCCACACTATATTCACAGCGATTAAGAAATTCCCAAATGTATGCCTAGGCGACCTGTATGTTAAATTTGTATTGATAGCGCAGCGGGTTATGCTATAAATCGTATGTCACAGTGTTTGTGCACTGATTGCAACGGTTAGATGATAATAATAATAATAATAATAATATTTATTTACTCAATGTACAAAGATAACAAACAATATGAGTAAATAAATATAAAATCAAAACAGGCCCAATAGAAGGCATCGCCTGTACATGGACCAATAAATTACAGTAGATTATGTATTTAGTTGATGTTCGTATTTATGAGTTTATGAATTTCAGTCCTAGATATAGAATGTAGCCACTTTTTTAAAATTCTTTTGAAACAATTTCCGAAACGTAAATCTTTTAAGTCTTTAGGTATAATTTCATAAAATTTAGGCGCTAAATAGAGATATGATCGCTGCATTATAGATTTATGCGGTTGAGGAACTACTGTGCCACGAATTTTGTACCTGGTATAATGATTATGTTTAATTTTTTGGTCGGTGTTTACAAATTTATGGTAGTGAGTGATACTGTGTAAGAAATAAAGCTGTCTTATATCATACATTCGAACATCTGCGTATAATTTTTCAGTGGGATAAAGTTTCGGTTTTTTAAATATCATTTTTAGAATACTTTTTTGAAAAACATCTAAATTATAGATATGTGAGGAATATGCAGCTCCTCATGCTAATATACCATATGTGAGATTAGGCTCAATCAGTGCATGGTATAATGTTCGAAGATATTTTTCGGTCAATATATTCCCAAGGTATTTAATTTTGTAGGATACAAATCTAACTTTCTTTAAAATATAATTGACATGGATGTCCCATCGTAAGTGAGGATCCAAGACCACTCCAAGGTATTTTATGTTGGGCACTCTATTAATTTGCATTTTTTGATCATTAATATTGAAGGAGAAATTTGTGTAATTTGGCAGATGTCTAGCATAAGATCCAAATGGTAAAAAATGTGTTTTAGAGTAGTTAATGCTTAATTTTCTACTGTTAAACCACCGAATAATTTTGATAAAATCATTTTCAATTACATGTTTCAGATCAGACCAGTCAGCGCCTTCATATAATATTGCAGTATCATCTGCAAAACTAGTTATTTTGTCAACACAATTAATTTGGAAAATATCATTTAAATATATATTGAATAACAGCGGACCTAAGACAGTTCCTTGTGGGACCCCACACTTAATATACATTTCTTTACTAAATGATCCTGATATCTGCACAGATTGTGGGCGATTTGACAAATAACTTTCGATCAGTGAGTACGCGTTTCCTCTGAAACCAATTCTCTCCAATGCTTCTAATAATAATTTGTGATTAACTGTGTCGAAAGCTTTCTTTAAATCAACAAAAATGCAGATTGAAGGGATTCTGTTATCAATATTTTGATGTATTTGATTTATAATTTTAGTTATTGCGTCCGATGTAGCCTTCCCTTCTGTAAATCCATATTGATTTTCACTTAAAATTTTGAATGTTGTGAGGTATCGAATCATTCTAGTAGATAACACTTTTTCAAAAACCTTTGCTACACTGGATATTATTGATATTGGTCTATAGTTGTTAATATCTGTTTTTGTTCCTGATTCATGTATCGGTATTATATTACCTTTTTTTAAAATTGTGGGATATATGCCAGATTCAAAGCATTTGTTGATTAGGTAAGTGAGTGGTTCTGTTATGTCCTCGGCTATAATTTTCAAATGCTCGCTTTTAATACCATCGAACCCAGGACTTTTCCGATTTTTTAAGGACATAACAGTGGTGTATACTTCACATTGGTCGACTTTATCCAAAATAAATGAGTTCAAAGTTCTTTTTGGAGGCTGAGTATTTTGTACATTTGCTTGTATATTACTTGCTAAATTTTCGCCTATGTCAGTAAAGAATTGTACAAATTCATCGCATATCTGTTGAGTATTTTTTAATACTGTTCCCGATGTTGTATTTAACTCAGTGACACACTCTTTAACTTTTGTTTTCCCAGTAATCTCATCAATAGTTGTCCAAAGCCGCTTAGGATCATTTAAGTTATTATTCAATTTATTTAGGTAATGTTTTCGTTTGGTTTGCCTTACAAGCTCTAAAAATTTATTTTTATATTGGTTGTAGCAGTCGGTATTCTCTGTAGTTGGCGTTAGTTTCATTACATTATATAGTCTTTCTTTTTCTATTGCCGATGTTATTAATCCTTTGGTAATCCAGGCATTTCTGCTTTTCTCTTTGTGACTAATTATTACTTTATTGGTACTAATATCTATTAGTTTTTTTATTTTCTCTATGAACAGTCTCGTTGCTTTGTCTATATTATTTATAGAGTATAATTGTTCCCAGGATTCTTGTTTGACATTTGATATTAGTTTTGAATTGTCGACAAAAGATTTGTAATTTTCCTGGTTGTTACTAACGGTAGGGATGTTAAAATGTTTTTCATTTGAAGATATCAGTAAAATAGTGGAGAAGTGGGCAGTAATATCGCTTTCTAGGATTATTGGTATACAAGTAATTTTGTTGGATAGGTCTTTCACAAAGCAGTGATCTATACATGTGCCACTGATGGACCTTGTAGGTAGGTTTATATAGGACAGAAATCCGTTACTTGATAGGATATTCAAGTATTCATTTGTGATGGGATCATCGTCCAAAATATTTATATTGACATCTTCCAAGAAAATATGTCGCTTTAAATGAACTTTATTTTGATTTTGAAAAAAAAAATCGATATTCTTTAAAAACTCAAGGGGTTCTGAACATGGCGGACGATAAATATAAAAAAAATAAATAAATATAAAAATATTTTCATAAATAGGAGATCTTTCCCATTCCGGATCGAACAATCTACCAAAGATGCTTATAATCATGATACCTAGTAAATTTTCACGAAAAAAATGCAAAACCAGCAAATGTAAAAGATTCATTTCGCACCCACCACCATGGGACGTGATCGTCGTTAGACTTGGCAACCCTCGAGTGACAGATAGATATCCCCGCCAGTCAACGACCGCCAGTCAAAAACACAAACAATAAACATTACTAGTTTTGATGATTTTTGGACTTTATTTGTGAAACATTTATCATAATTCTTTGTCTATGTCCATAGTAATAGCATTATGCATCAGGGAGATGTAGGGATTGACACGTCTCACACATATTATCTGTGTTTTAGGATGGAGAGGACATAATGTTTTTATTGCTTTGAAGAAATTCATTAACCCATAAATTGATAAATTATGACGTAAAGGAAGATGAGGAATTGGATGGAATGTATTTTATATTCTATTTTCTTGCAAAATACAGACAAATCCACACTGTTCAACAGGTATGTAATGATAACTTTCAGTATATTGAAGCTGGTAAATTCGAGAGTGCCATGCATTAACAAACGTCCAAATCTGCTAGAAAATCGACCTATTATTTGCCGCATTCCCATTCGCTGAGGGGGATAACGGGTTGTTAAATGTACACCTATAACATAAATCAAAATACATGAAAGTTGTCCTGTTTTCTCTGTACAAAAGCATCATGTTGGAATCAAAAAGTGGTCACGTTTATAATACAGTTGAATTTTCACGATTTTATTCAACATTTTAATAGAAATCACCGATATTCTGAGACCTTTGACAGCTTCCGTCAAATTGCACTTCGATAAGGTATTTTCTTATTGGTTCATAATATTAATGTTGGTGAAATCGGCCCTAAGTCAATAAAGCAGTTTAATACTTCTTAAATGTTCGATCAACACACACATTCCTACACATGACGTAGCTCTATTAGCACAACAAACACTGTATGCCTACACGGCATAATTTCGAAGCTCGCAGCTTCGCAGACCACTCGACACAAACATCAACAAATTAACCCTTCACCGCGAAAGCGTCGCCATGTCTGAGCAAAAGCGATTCAAAGACCGTTCATCCCAAAGGAAACGGGCATCGCCACGCTTTTTGCAAACGAAAAAATGCGGGCATCATTGAACCCTACCCTTTTTTGCTTATCTCTTGGATCTATGGGGGTACTTTATACCTGTCACAGAATACGAATTTTTTGCTTTATTAGCTACAAATGCAAGGTAAAGAATTTTTTTGAATAGTAGGTGAACGTGTCTATTTACTTTTGGGTAATAAAATCTCCTTGGGTTTGACGTTTTTACTTCTTCTTGCAGGATATCCTCGCGAGTATAAGGTAATCATTATGAATATGAAAACAAGGTTATGCTTATACCTTTTTCTCCGAAGCAAAACCTTATACTTTTTAACTATGCTTCCGAGGATATGCTTCTCTTTTATGAATACGGCTCAATGAAGTCTAAGATTTGTACAGGGTGGTCCATAAGTCCTTTGAAATTTCAAATTTGAATAAAATTTAACGGGTGAGCGTGAGCGGCGCGGGCGAGGTGGGGGCAGGATCTTCAGTGTCTGGGAATTCAGTCGCCATGGAGCGGATCGTGCTTTTTGTGTGCGCGCGTTTTATCAAAATAATGATTCGGCAACCATTGCGCGGCGTAAATATCGAGAATACCACAATTTACACAATTTTACAAAGTGTCCAACAGCTCAAACGATTAAGAACTGGGTTGCTAAGTTCGAAGAGACTGGTTCGACGTTAGATAAACAGCGGTGGGGTCGACCAAAGACAACTCGTATTGAAGAAAACATCAACCTTGTGGCACAGTCTGTTCGTCAAAATCCTACCCAGTCTACTCGTAAGCGTTCCAGTGCACTAAACGTACCCAGAACATCTTTACAGCGGATTTTAAGGAAAGATTTACGTCTGCACGCTTACAAAATTCAGTTAGTGCAGGAATTAAAAGATAATGACGCTATTCAGAGACTAAACTTTGCGAATGAAATGTTGATTCGATTTTCTTCGCTCAATAATGTGTTGTTCTCGGACGAGGCTCACTTCCATTTAAACGGGCATGTAAATAAACAAAATCGCCGTTATTGGAGCCCCGAAAATCCAAGGCGTAAGCATCAGAAGCCCTTACACAGCTATAAAGTTACAGTTTGGGCTGCTATGTCAGCGCATGGCATCGTAGGCCCTTATTTTTTTGAGGACGACAGAGGTCGCGCATTAACTGTTCGGAGCGGTATGTAGCAATGATAGAAGAGTTTTTGACACCAGCGTTGCAGAATTTTCCAGGCTATAATACGCAGACGTGGTTTCAACAGGACGGAGCAACTGCCCACACCTCCAACACTTCTATGCCCGTCGTCTGTCAACTTTTTCCCAGCAAAGTAATTTCTCGAAGAGGAGACATTTCCTGGCCACCACGTAGTCCAGATTTGACCCCAATGGACTTCTTTTTATGGGGCTACCTCAAGAGTAAAGTGTACGACACCACTCCGCGATCAGTTGATGTCGTGAAAGAAAATAGGCGAAGAGAAATGGCAAGCATTACAGTGTTGACTTGCCGCGCAGTCATCGACAATTTTAGACGTCGTTTATATGAGTGCGGTGATCGTAATGGATTGCATTTAGACGATGTGATTTTTAAAACATAATTCCCATTCAATAAAGATAATAACAAAATATAATAATTCTTCATAATGTAACTAGTTTGGTTTTATTCCTTTTTCTCTCAAAGGACTTACGGGCCACCCTGTATTTTACTGTACATGCAACATAAACAAATGCAACAATACTGCAACATAAGTCGAGGATTTATTGAATTTGACATCGTTTCCGGATAAGCCGTAATAATAAATAATATTATGAAATTTTGGTTTCAGAAAACACCTAGAATCGAAAATAAATATTTTAAACAGGATCCTATACCATATATACTAAGTGACATATAAATCCGATCACCCAGTTTAAATGGTTTTATTTTAATAAAATTTTGTATAAGTACTTAATGAGGCATAATAAGTAAATGATAAAAATTTCAAAATGATTGCACTGCTTTAAAGCCCTTTGACCTTTAATAATGTGTGGATGCACCCTGATGTGTTACGCATTCTGAAACGCGCCTAGGCATGCTTCTGATCAGGTGGTCAATGTCCTCCTGTGGTATCTCATTCCAGGCAACCACCAACTCCTCTCGAAGTGCTTCTAGAGTCTGAGGAGGACGTTGCAAATTGAGCAATCTCCTACCCATCATATCCCACACGTGCTCAATTGGGGATAAGTCGGGAGATCTTGGTGGCCATGGTAACAATGTGACATCATTATGTTGAAAGAAGTCCACTGTGGCTCTTGCAACATGTGGTCGGGCATTATCTTGTTGGAAAGTTGGATCTGCCAGGGTGTCAAGATAGGGTAAAAGATGGGGTTCTAGACCTTCGTGGATATAACGCTGCGCGTTCATGTTACCTCTGATGAAGATTAAAGGTGACCTGGAACCATAAGCTATAGCACCCCAAACCATAACTCCAACAGTGTGATGAACATGTCTTTCAACAAAAAACTGTGGATTCCTCCTTTCACCACGTCGCCTTCTAACCCTGGCACGACCATCGTGCATGCCTAAACAAAATCGAGACTCGTCACTAAAGACAATACTGTTCCATTCCTGATCCCAGAGTGACCGTTGTCTGCACCACTCAAGGCGATTACGTGGGTGTTCTCGAGTTAAAGGGAGGACCCGGTGTGGCCGGTATGAAAACAAGCCAAAACTTCTCATTCGTCGGTAAGCACTTCGCATGCCAATAGGTCTTCCGTGTTCTGCAAACCATTCATTTGCAATGGAGCTGGTAGTGGAGAAACGGTCCCTTAAGGCCAATAATCTTAGGCGGCGATCTTCACGGTCTGTTGTTCTACGGCGGCGTCCAGTGCCCCTTGCTCTTTGCGTACGGCCTTCTCGAAGCCATGCCTCACAACACCTAACCACAGTGTCTACACTTCTTTGCACTCTAACTGCAATTGCCCGAAAAGAAAGTCCAGCTATACGGCCCCTATCAAACTCACTAAGTTGACGAAATAGTACAGGTCTCCGTACTCTAGGCATCGTAACCGATCGTAAAGGATGTCAAGAACCAAAATCCACCAACGTTGATTCTTTACTGCGGCTGAAATATTCATTTTTAGAGCGTTAGTGAATTAAAAAAAAGCAATATAAAAACCGGAATGTCCAACTGATAAGGCTGAACATTTTTTCACTTGTTATTTACAGTAAGATAAATACATTCACCAACTTTTATTAAAATAAAACCATTTAAACTGGGTGTTCGGATTTATATATCACTTAGTATATTAAACGCAACTATTTTGTCCACCATGGGAACGAGACATCTAGCTACCTAAGACCCAACCCTTTGTTTTTTGTTTGAACGTCGTCAGTCTTTTTGCTCATAAATAACCATCTTAAACGGACTGACCCTTTTTTGTTTCGAAATACATTGAAATATCCCTTGTCAGCATTATACACCAGTGTTTTCTGGCTCAGAATATATTGTAAATTCACCCTTTAGGGCGATTACTATTGTAATACAGATTAGGTAGCACGAAACTTAGACTTTAGCAAATACGATATCATGATGAACATATTCCAATTTCGTAAAACCATACTTACCTACCCCAGGGGTGGTTCAAGTTAAATCTTACCTGCAACAAAAATTAAATTTAATAACGAGTATAACTATTTTTTTTACTTTAAAAAATTACCTAATCGATTTTTACGTAAAGTCTGCGAGATCATAAGAATTTCAAGGGTTTTTTTTTTCTTAGAAGCACACTGACTTTTTCACCTTTTTAACAGTTAAGAAACACTTTTTATACATAGAATAATTCTTTGACAACTCTGATGAACAAATTAATTCCTTTCTTGTAAAACCACGAGAAGCAGACAGTTCTGTGTTTCACGTCGTTCGCGGAAAATAAAAGATGTCTGCGAAGAAAGATAGCCAGGTGAACATTTAATGAGGACAGAGAGAGAATAAGAAACTCGGTAGAAGTAGCAGAAGTTGTGTGGTGATATATCAGCGAGAAACTGTTCTAGCAGAACACATCCAATAAAACAAGAGGTTGTACGGCATCAGTAGATGCTATTTCCACGTTCCACAACAGTATACAGACTGCGAACAGTAAGATCACTTGCTCGATCTTCCCAGGGCTGGCAACGAAAAAGCCATAATAGTGCCGATATATAAAAAAAGAGATGAACAAGACATTGATAATTATATCGGTATGTAAACATGAACTAACTTTTAAAACGAAAAACTGGTTTCTATAGAGGGTGTCCGCAAAGTTGGGGTTGTCCTTTTCAGAAACAACTACCCTTGAAATAACAAAGGTAATGTGTAGCGAAACGAGGGCGACCAAGTAAAAAAAAATAAAGGAAAAGGTACTCACTCTCCAGTTGACGAGAAGGGCTAAGTACGTCTCTGCCCGAAATCATACCGCTCCAACAGAACCGAGCAGACGCAGGCGGTGGTGCAGACTACGAACAGAGGTAACAAATATGACGGCGTTGCCGCGTTTTCAGTTTTTAGGTAAACGTACTTTATAGGTATTGTTCGAAGTTATCGCCGTTTGATTCAAAAACACAGGTGCGTGCACGACGTAGCCAAGCATCGGTGCAGGCTTTGAGAATGGAGTCCCTCCCCCGAATGAAAGCACCAGCTTGTTCAATTCTGAGACGAAGTTCGTCAACCGTATGCACTTCAGTTTTGTACACTAAGCGTTTCATGTCTCCCCAAAGAAAAAAATCACATGGTGTTAAGTCTGGAGATCGCGGAGGCCACGCTACGGGTCCATTACGTCCGATCCACCTATTCGGAAATAATTCATTCAAAAACTCACGCACTTCGCATCTAAAATGGGGCGGTGCACCATCGTGCAGATACCACATTGATTGTCTTACACTTAATGGCATATCTTCTAACAAGGAAGGCAAAATGTTCCGTAAAAAGTCTAGGTATTGCATCCCGTCCAATCGATTTGGGAGAATAAATGGTCCAATGAGCATACCGTTCACCATGCCAGCCCAAACATTCACCGAAAATGTTTGTTGAAAATGTACCCGACGGACAGCGTGCGGATTTTCTACTGACCAAACATGAGTGTTGCGAAAGTTATTCACCCCATTACGCGCGAACGTAGATTCGTCTGTCACCAATATGCACTTCAAAAAGTCCGGATTATTGTCATGTTGATGCAACAACCACTCACAAAACCGCACTCTTGCTGGAAAATCGTCAGGTTGAAGGGCTTGTATACGTTGGATGTGAAACGGATACATACAGCCCCTCTACACGCAGCGTTTGCCACACTTTAGTTTTTGATACTTGCACTTCTCTAGCCACGTCTCTAGTGCTTGTTGAGGGATTCTCGTCTACGCGATTACCTCTACACGCGTAACCGTAACCGTCGGTTGAAGTTTGCATACTGACCTGACACACTGACCCCGACCTAGTTCTGTCGTCGGGTTGAGCTAGTGTCCTAGTACCAGTCGGGGATGTCGCGGCTACAGGACGGTATTCAGATATTTTTGATGTTGCAGAGCCCTTTATCTCGGTTCCCTTAAGACATTGGTGTATACGGTACTAAGAAAAATTGCTTATGTTTTCAAGATCTACACGTCGTGTAAAGGAAAACCCCAACTTTGCGGACACCCTGTATATCGGGTATTTTTATTAAATGTAATCCTTTACAATTTAATAGGACTAGTTTTTGAACACAACATCTATCAAGTGGCCACCTTTATTGGACAGAGGGGAACTTGTAATTACTATATCAGATGATACAGTTGACAAAACCTTTTTCAACGATAACATGGAACATATGGAACTGAGGGGTGGTATTATTTCTTTTATTGTTTCTTACTTATCAGGTCGTGAGATTGCTGTTAAAATTGGTGAGTCACTGTCCGATTATAATAATCAAGATGTCGGTACGCCACAAGGTAGTGTACTCGGGCCCTTGCTCTTTCTAGTTTTCATCAACGATTTACATCACTGACGCTAATGTATTTTTATATGCGGATGATAATAATTCAGTAGTTTCTGCAACTGAAAGTGAACACAGTGCCCCGAGAGTTTGAAAAGTGACGTAGCCTGTGCAATCTAATGATTAATCACGATAAAACGGTAGCTATGAATATAAGATATGAGTGAAAACAACATCGAGTTGCTACGTCTACAATTTTTTCGGGTTTAGAGGTGGATCGCCTCCCAATTCGGGACAGCCATATCGGCAGCGTTTGCAAAAAGCTAAATACAGATGCTTTTGTCAAAAATAGTCTAAATTGCGTGAGTAATGAAACGTTAATTAGTTTTACCGTATTTCCGGTTACGACTTTGGTGTTTGCAGTGTCCTTACTATTTGTAATCTATTTACCTTCGTAAGAGATGTTATTTCCGCAAAGCGACGCCTGTACAATACGTTACCGCCAACATTTAAAAGTTTAATCCGGTAACTCCGACGTCAAACAAACGATAATCATTTCGCACACTGCCGAGTTCACCGACGGCCGTTAGAGACGGAAAAATGTTTATGGTAAAAACTAAGAGCTGGGCCAGCATTGCTAGCAATGATACTTCTCTTGTGGAGCTGAACTTTTCAGTAGCTTTTACATACAATGTTAGGTACTTACTAAGGGCTGGATGGGATCTTTTTTTAAACAGAAGCAGCAGCTGTTATATGGGGTTGCCAAAACGGACGCAGGAAAGTAAACGCATATTAAAACAAGAAATATTGATATTCAGATCAAGTTGGGTACTTTATTTTGAAGGTTCATTTATACCATTTATGTATGAAAAATAATATCGCTCAAATGTTCACCACGACTGGATTTACAGACGTCCACGTGATGGTCGAAATTTTCAATGACATTTTGCAACATGGTCGGTTCTATGGCATTTATCTCGGCAATGATGTTGTTTTTGAGTTCTTGGACGGTGGCTGGTTTGTTGACGTAGACTTTGCTTTTCAAATATCCCCATAAAAAGAAGTCCAAGGTAGTCAAATCGCACGATCTTGGTGGCCATGGCACATTTCCTGTGCGCGAAATCACGCGATCACCGAAGAAGGACTGCAATCGATGGATATTGACGTTGGTTGTGTGGCATGTTGCACCGTCTTGTTGGAAATAAACATCGTCCATATCCATTCCTTCAAGTTGCGGCAAAAAATAGTCCTCTATCATCACGTGATATTGCTCAGAATTGACGGTAACGGCGTCCCCGGCCGCATTTTCGAAAAAGTAAGGTCCGATGATGCCTTTTGACCACAATGCACACCACACAGTCACTTTTTGAGGATGCATCGGCTGCTCTTGATACTCACGGGGATTTTTGTTCGCCCAGATGCGGCAGTTTTGCTTGTTTACCGTCCCATTCAAAGTGAAATGCGCTTCGTCGCTGAACATGATTTTTGATGAAAAAATTGGCATCAATTTGACAGTGTTCCAGGAGCCAATCTGAGAACGTTCGGCGCGAAAAATGGTCGGCCCGACGCAGCTCTTGCATCAATTGGATCTTGCAGGCGTGTACATTCAAATCCTTGTGGAGAATGCGGAGCAAACTGGTTCTCGAAATGCCCAATTCTTGGGATCGACGCGTTGTTGATTGTTTCGGATCGTCTCTCACACTCTCCTTCACAACAGCAATATTTTCCGGTGTGCGAACGCTCCTTGGCCGGCCAGAGCCTGGCAGATTTGCCACAGAACCTGTTGCCTCGAATTTACGCACCAGACGACAGATGGTTCTTTCATTTGGGCGGTTGTTGCGACACTTTGCTTAATTTGTCGATATCCCCAGAGACAAGTGTTTGGTTTAACTAGTTATTATCGACAATAACCATGAATCGTATATATATCTAAACGATCATCTTAATTACTTGTAATGCCCAAATCGAAAATGTAAAAAAAAATATTATTTTCCCATAAATAATTAAAAATGCATCGAACCTTAAAAATCGAAATATCTCAAAAACGGCTAACTATAACTAAAATTCAATGGAGAGCTTTTTTATGTTGAAAAGTGTGAAGAATCAGTTTTTTTATTCGAAAAGCAAAAAATTGTACTAAGAAAAATTTTTCGGTCATTTTAATACACTACAGGTACAGTAGAGAGCGCCCTCTAGCGGCCACAGTAAAACTATGCCCATGGGTCGTTTTGTCGTACCAAGAAACCCTTGTATACCAATTTTCACTGTTATACATCAAATATTGTTCGAAATATTTAAAAAAAAAACTATTTTAGAAAGTAAATTTAAACACCCTGTATTTCGGAAGCCACGCATTTTTCGACCCATGTTTATATAGACTTTATGCATTAATTTTAAAAATTCTATCGATTCTTAAAGTTATGCAACAATAAACTGAAACACCCTATATATATATATATATATACGAGGTTTGTTCAAAAAGTATCGAAAATTTTGAATTTTCTCGGGCTAAATATGTCCGATTTTCGATCTTTTTGTGGCGTTATGTTGGTACTCGTGACCCTCACTAATGTTGACAATATCGGCGACGAAACATCGATGAGCTCTTGCCGCAGGGTAGAACGGTCAAAAGGGAATATTACCTTCAAGTCATGCGCAATTACGAGAAGCAATCCGCCAGAAACGCCCGGATTTGTGGAAGAACAAAAATCGGCTCTTGCACCATGATAACGCCCCTGCTCATGCATCGTTACTTGTGCGCGAATTTTTGGCCAAAAACAACACGCCAATAATACCTCATCCACCGTATTCCCCAGACCTGGCCCCCCGTGACTTTTTCTTGTTCCCGAAACTGAAGAGAACAAGATCACAAAAAATGATTTTTCAAAATGCTTCGAGGATTGGAAAAAACGATATCACAAGTGTATAGGTATTCATGAATAAATAAATAATTCTTGAAAAAACATGAAATTCGCGATAATTTTTCAATAAACCTCGTATATGTCCCAACATTTTTAAGATAGGGCTCGTACAAATTTTGTATAAAATAAAAAAATTGACCTTTAACAGCTACCATCTGGTATTGTCTGTTCGTAGCTTTTTGACAAAAATTATTTCTGATATAGTGGGAAACAGGTGGACTTACATTTTACTTAATATATTTTTGTATGACAAAAGCAGTTTTGCTCATAATATGCTTTACTGCTTACTATTAATGGTCGACGTTAAAAATTAATATTGTATAATTATACCGGTATCAATAATGATGATAATTTAATACGATGCCTCTTACCCTGAAAAATCGTATCAGCTTTCTCAATATTCCCGTGCCTCAACGCGCTATAAATTTAAATTGAATTTGCGACGCAAGAGAATAAGTGGGAAAATCGATTTAACAAATTATATAAAAAATATGAGAAACAAAAAACGATCGAAAGTTGTTCCGTTAATTTATACTTCCCACGTTAACATTACATTCGTTAGTCTCTCCACGATTCAGAGAGTATCATAAGAATTTCGATGAAATTTTGGAATACGATAATAGTACGAATAGGATTAAAAAAGCGGCTTTTGGAAATGCCCAGTAACGAAACAGTTAGATGTGAAAATCGAAAAAATCTAACACAATATTTACTTTCTATGCCAACTGGCGAGAAGTATTGTAATTACGAAAATGATATACAGGGGAATCCCTAGGTCAACACTGCGTGGCATAATGTTGAAAAATCCATGCTTTAAGGCCCGTATCGTCAGTCGTCCCTACAATTGTAGGGCGCGTTTATGGCCTCCTTGTTTGTCATACTCCTTTCTCTCCTTCAAAAATTTCTAGATTGCACCTGTCCCGTGTCAGCGTCAGCGCTCTCCTATTGTGAAGATATGTTTTCTTTTTAAATTGTAGGAAATTTCAGGCTGATAAAACATGATATAACTCAAAAGCAAGCACAATTTGATGCAAATAGATGTTTGTGACATAACCTCAAAATAGAGCGCTGACACGGAGAAGTAGAAAACTATGACAATCAAGGAGGCCATAAAGGCGCCCTACAATTGTAGGGACGACTGGCGATACGGGCCTAAAGGAAAGTGATTACGGATGTTGGATCTTCTTCCTACGCAGCGCAGACTCGAGAACGTTGTTTTCAGTGACGAGGCCTATTATCACTTAGACGGTTATGGTAACAAGCAAAATTGCAGATATTGGGCACCAAGGAGCCCAAAAGCGAAACATCAATAACAGCTACATAGTCCAAAGGTGATTGTTTGGTGCGCCATATCCTTTAGCGGTGTTATTGGGCCGTACTTAGTTGAAGATGAAAACGGTCATGCATTGACAGACAATTCCGAGCGATACAAGGACATGATTGCTCCTATTGTAAGAACAGAACGTCTATTTAACAGAAACACCTAGTTTCATCAGAATCGATGGACACGGTGAAAGCACTTTTTCCTCAAAAAGTTATATTGAAGTTTGGAGACATTCACTGAACAAATGGAACTTGTAAATGGAATAGGTGTTGCCATCTCCAAGAATACATAAACCGAACTTGGCGCTATATCTGGCACTCAAAGCCGGACATCGCCTTCTAAAGGGTTGTCCAATAGGGACGCAGGAAAATAAACGTCAGTTTGACATAGACGCCATCTTTGTTTTCTGTCACCGACATGTCATTTTGTTAGTTGAATGTTTACCATTGATCGCTATGGAGTCGTATTCGATTGAAGACCGCATGAAAGTTATTCAAGAGCGCTACAAAAATGGTGCAAAAAATAAAAAACACGTTTCGCGCGCTTCGTGAACATTTCGGTCGCAACAACCGCCCAAACGAAACAACCATCGGTCGTCTGGTGCATACATTCGAGGCAACAGGTTCTGTGGCAAATCTGCCAGGCTTTGGCCGGCCAAGGAGCGTTCGCACACCGGAAAATATTGCTGTTGTGAAGGAGAGTGTGAGAGACGATCCGAAACAATCAACAACGCGTCGATTCCATGAATTGGGCATTTCGAGAACCAGTTTGCTCCGCATTCTCCACAAGGATTTGAATGTACACGCCTACAAGATCCAATTGACGCAAGAGCTGCGTCGGGCCGACCATTTTTCGCGCCGAACGTTCTCAGATTGGCTCCTTGAACACCGCCAAATTGATGCCAATTTTTCATCAAAAATCATGCTCAGCGACGAGCCGCATTTCACTTTGAATGGGACGGTAAACAAGCAAAACTGCCGCATCTGGGCAAACGAAAATCCCCGTGAGTATCAACAGCAGCCGATGCATCCTCAAAAAGTGACTGTGTGGTGTGCATTGTGGTCAAAAGGCATCATCGGAACTTACGTTTTAGAAAATGCGGCCGGGGACGCCGTTACCGTCAATTCTGAGCGATATCACGTGATAGAGGACTATTTTTTTCCGCAACTTGAAGGAATGGATATGGACGATGTTTATTTCCAACAAGACGGTGCAACATGCCACACAACCAACGTCAATATCCATCGATTGCAGTCCTTCTTCGGTGATGGCGTGATTTCGCGCAGAGGAAATGTGCCATGGCCACCAAGATCGTGCGATTTGACTCCCTTGGACTTCTTTTTATGGGGATATTTGAAAAGCAAAGTCTACGTCAACAAACCAGCCACCCTCCAAAAACTCAAAAACAACACCATTGCCGAGATAAATGCCATAGAACCGACCATGTTGCAAAATGTCATTGAAAATTTCGACCATCGCGTGGACGTCTGTAAATCCAGTCATGGTGAACATTTGAGCGATATTATTTTTCATACATAAATGGTATAAATGAACCTTCAAAATAAAGTACCCAACTTGATTTGAATATCAATCTTTCTTGTTTTAATATGCGTTTACTTTCCTGCGTTTTGGACAACCCCATATTTTAGAGTTATAACGTATTCGTGAGATGATTCACATTGACGCCATATTCTTCTACAAAAAACCCCAGTCAACATCTTGAAATTTTCAACTGTTATTTTTATGTCAAGATATGGTGTTTATGCTTTAATTTCACTACTTCGAACTTGACCTGTTCGAAAGACAAGTAGGAGAGACCTTTGTGAAAAGCACTGCATGATTCAGCGTGCATCTACAATTTATAGCACTTTCCTCTTCCTCAAAACGTAATTGATGTTTATTAACGCTCTTGACGAAAAAAAACTCATATCCTCGCCTAACGGGCCGTACTCATGTACGGAATATTTGATATCGTGAACTAAAGCCGTAAAATTTTAATGACCAAGTTCTCCCGTTACTGCGCGCCATTAGCCATTCTGTCTGTTTTTTGTTGTTGTATGTGATGCGGTGGTAATGTCTCAATCGCGAAACGGCTGACCGCCCAACCTGGCTGTTCGTCTCACGCAGAACTTAGGAGTGCTTTTGATGTTTTTTTCGAAGGATGGGCCGGTTGTTAAATTGGCCGTTGGCCGTGCGGTGTGTCGGCCAGATGCACTTCAGCGGTTGTTAATGGAATGAAGCTTCCGAGATGTCGAGCTTCGTTTGAAGTTATCGCAATATTTTGTATTGGAGGAAGGCACAAGGCTGCAAAATAAACCAATCTAATAAATAATAGTGCGGTTAGCTATAAAAGCGTGTTTTTTTTTGTTTTTTGAGACAGTTATTTATTTTTCGTCGCCATGACAATTGTTTTTATCAATCACAGCTGTCAGAATACGTTTAAAATAGCTTTGGGTAGTTAAGGTTTTCGAAATGGGTAGAGGAAAGGTTATTAGTGAGAAAATTCGGTTACTGATAATTAAATTTTTTAATTCTGGGAAATCAAACTCGGAAACTGCGTCTTTGTTAGACTTATCGCGGTACAGTGTGAGAAATATTGTTTGAAAATATAACGTAACTGGTTCAGTTAATATTAAGCCACGATATGTGAAAAAAAGTAATATCACAAATGCCGACCGAAGAGCATTAAGAAGAATAATCGTCAAAAACAGGCGTAAAAATTATGTACAATTAAGTACTCTGTAGAGTGACGCTGTTGGAAGGAGAATTTCGAGGTCCACAACTCATAGAGAGGCCCACAAACTGGGATTTAGCACTTGCAAGGTACGTTTTCTTATAAAAAAAAAGTGAAGTAAAAACCCTAAAGTTGCACAACTTGATCATAGGCCAAAGAAAAGCCACTATTAACTCCACTGCAAAAGAAAAATCGGCTTAGATGGGCTAAAGAACATAGACAATGGACACCTCAACAATGGTGTGCAATACAATGGAGTGATGAGGCCCGATTCGAAGTTTGTGTTGGTAACAGTCACAGTAGAGTTATTCGCAAAAAAAATGAAGCATTCCATGTTGACGTCTGATGAGAAAAGTGAAATTTCCAGCATCCATTATGGTCTGGGGCGGTATGTCATCAAAAGGAGTAGGAAAACTTCATTTTATTGATGGAAATGTGGATACAAACAAGTATTTGGCAATTTTAGAAGAATCGCTTTTATCAGTGATGGAAGAATGTTTGACATCCGACCAAGATTTTGTGTTGCAGCGTGCCATACCTCAAAAAATGCTATAAAATGGATGGAAGAAAGTAATGTATCACTTTTGAAATGGGTTTCTAGCAGTCCAGATCTGTCACCTATTGAAAATTTGTGCCACGAGATGAAAAAGGTTCTACGACAACATCCTGCTCGTACAATCACCGAACTGAGACAAAAGCTTCGAGAAATATAGGATTGTTTTACACCAAATTTTTGCCAAAACTTGGTTAACACTATGTCCCAAAGAATTTCAGCCGTAATAAAAAATAAATGGTAATCTTTCAATTGTTGCTTTGTGAACTTCGCGCATTTATTCGCACATTGTTCTATTAGTTATAGGTCTAATTGATTTCAAATATGTATTTTTTAAGACTAGAGAGTATCTGAAATGTTTTTTAGAAAATAAATTGTTTTAGAAGTAAATAGTTTCGACATGTTTGCCAAGATAGTAAAAGCGTGTTAAAAATAGTATTCACAGACTGTAGGGAAAAATATAACTGCACGGGAGTTGTCTCAAATTGGGGTTCTCACATTTTTACTGGCTCAAGAAATTTTTTATTTGAAAAAACAAATTTAACATTGTAAACGTTAATAGAGCTATTTTTCTACATAGTCGCCATTTTTCCTACGCAATTTTTTAGACGTAAAATCCATTTTCGAAACAACCCTCGTAGATACTTGACAAACTCAAAAACTGTGATTTTTAACCGAGCTTTTAAGCGTTGGAAATACATATTTTTAGGGTTTTTCAGACATTAAATCGCTTTTAACTCGGAAACGGTCAACTTGCAGTCACAATACCAGTAGCAAAACGAAGCGCTATTTTCTGGACACTGACGATATTTTCAAAAATTATTTCGTTCTTCAGCTAATTCAAAGAGATAACCTTTCTAAAACATCTAATTTTTGATGCCTAAAAATATGGGAACGTAACCGCATATTAAAACAAGAAAGATTGATATTCAAATCAAGTTGGGTACTTTATTTTGAAGGTTCATTTATACCATTTATGTATGAAAAATAATATCGCTCAAATATTCATCACGACTGGATTTACAGACGTCCACGCGATGGTCGAAATTTTCAATGACATTTTGCAAGATGGTCGGTTCTATGGCATTTATATCGGCAATGATGTTGTTTTTGAGTTCTTGGAGGGTGGCTGGTTTGTTGACGTAGACTTTGCTTTTCAAATATCCCCATAAAAAGAAGTCCAAGGGAGTCAAATCGCACGATCTTGGTGGCCATGGCACATTTCCTCTGCACGAAATCACGCGATCACCGAAGAAGGACTGCAATCGATGGATATTGACGTTGGTTGTGTGGCATGTTGCACCGTCTTGTTGGAAATAAACATCGTCCATATCCATTCCTTCAAGTTGCGGCAAAAAATAGTCCTCTATCATCACGTCATATCGCTCAGAATTGACGGTAACGGCGTCCCCGGCCGCATTTTCGAAAAAGTAAGGTCCGATGATGCCTTTTGACCACAATGCACACCAGACAGTCACTTTTTGAGCATGCATCGGCTGCTCTTGATACTCACGGGGATTTTCGTTCGCCCAGATGCGGCAGTTTTGCTTGTTTACCGTCCCATTCAAAGTGAAATGCGCTTCGTCGCTGAACATGATTTTTGATGAAAAATTGGCATCAATTTGGCGGTGTTCAAGGAGCCAATCTGACAACGTTCGGCGCGAAAAATGGTCGGTCCGACGCAGCTCTTGCGTCAATTGTATCTTGTAGACGTGTACATTCAAATCCTTGTGGAGAATGCGGAGCAAACTGGTTTTCGAAATGCCCAATTCTTGGGATCGACGCGTTGTTGATTGTTTCGGATCGTCTCTCACACTCTCCTTCACAACAGCAATATTTTCCGGTGTACGAACGCTCCGTGGCCGGCCAGAGGCTGGCAGATTTGCCACAGAACCTGTTGCCTCGAATTTACGCACCAGACGACCGATGGTCGTTTCGTTTGGGCGGTTGTTGCGACCGAAATGTTCACGAAGCGCGCGAAACGTGTTTTTTAATTTTTGCATCATTTTTGTAGTGCTCTTGAATAACTTTAATGCGGTCTTCAATCGAATACGACTCCATAGCGATCAATGGTAAACATTCAACTAACGAAATGACATGTCGGTGACAGAAAACAAAAATGGCGTCTATGTCAAATTGACGTTTACTTTCCTGCATCCCTATTGGACAACTCTTTACATTAGCATACCAATGATATTTTTATGAATCGTTTGTACGTTAAACCAATGCGGCATGATGAAAATTTCATACGGCATACCTTCGATCTGCAAACTGTGCGTATTTTCATATTGTTAGCTTTGTACGCATAGATACATAGTTTTTGTAATGAATAGTAAATTCATCTAAAAATGTTAAATTGAAATACCCGTTCCAGTACCGGTTTAAATAATCCATTTTACTGCTACATAAACTTTAAGGCGGAATTTGGATTTTATGAGACAACGTGACAGATCGGAAAGTTTCGTACGAGGAATACCTCATCCTTAAGGTGCTTTTAAAATGTTTACGTCAAGAGGCGGTGAAATTTTAACTTCATGCTTTTCTATGGGAAAATAGTTCAAACGCAAACAGCTGTTAGCATGAGATGAACATCTGACATTATTCCGATTTCAAATTTTAATACATTTTCGGCTAGAGAATATAACGTAAAGATATTCATAAAAAAAAAGTAACCGAAAAAAATAGAGGTTTAGTTTAGACTTTCTAGAAGCATCAGGAGTAAATCTACTTCAGTGGCCTGCTCGATATCCAGACCTTTCCTCCATGGAACATGCATGGGATATGACGGGAGCTTCAACATATTACTAACGGTCGGATATCTCAGCTATTTTCGAAATTTCGAGTTAAAATTATAACCACTTTCTATTTACCTAGACCTGAAATTTGTAAAATTATGCTCAAAATTACAACACTCCTAATCGGTGTTGCATTTTCTCTGTCATTTAGTATATTTTTATTACATTTTTTTTTTGAGAAAACAACTTCTTTCGTATACTAAGTGACATATAAATCCGAACACCCAGTTTTAATGGTTTTATTTTAATAAAATTTTATATAAGTACTTAATGAAGCATAATAAGTAAATGATAAAAATTTCAAAATGATTGCACTGCTTTAAAGCCCTTTGACCTTTAATAATGTGTGGATGCACCCTGATGTACTACGCATTCTCCAACGCGCCTAGGCATGCTTCTGATCAGGTGGTCAATGTCCTCCTGTGGTATCTCATTCCAGACAACCACCAACCCCTCTCGAAGTGCTTCTAGAGTCCGAGGAGGACGCTGCAAATTGAGCAATCTCCTACCCATCATATCCCACACGTGCTCAATTGGGGATAAGTCGGGAGATCTTGGTGGCCATGGTAACAATGTGACATCGTTATGTTGAAAGAAGTCTATTGTGACTCTTGCAACATGTGGTCGGGCATTATCTTGTTGGAAAGTTGGATCTGCCAGGGTGTCAAGATAGGGTAAAACATGGGGTTCTAGAACTTCGTGGATATAACGCTGCGCGTTCATGTTACCTCTGATGAAGATTAAAGGTGACCTGGAACCATAAGCTATAGCACCCCAAACCATAACTCCAACAGTGTGATGAACATGTCTTTCAACAAAAAACTGTGGATTCCTCCTTTCACCACGTCGCCTTCTAACCCTGGCACGACCGTCGTGCATGCCTAAACAAAATCGAGACTCGTCACTAAAGACAATACTGTTCCATTCCTGATCCCAGAGTGACCGTTGTCTGCACCACTCAAGGCGATTACGTCGGTGTTCTCGAGTTAAAGGGAGGACCCAGTGTGGCCGGTATGAAAACAAGCCAAAACTTCTCATTCGTCGGTAAACACTTCGCATGCCAATAGGTCTTCCGTGTTCTGCAAACCATTCATTTGCAATGGACCTGGTAGTGGAGAAACGGTCCCTTAAGGCCAATAATCTTAGGCGGCGATCTTCACGGTCTGTTGTTCTTCGGCGGCGTCCAGTGCCCCTTGCTCTTTGCGTCCGGCCTTCTCGAAGCCATGCCTGACAACACCTAACCACAGTGTCTACAGTTCTTTGCACTCTAACTGCAATTGCCCGAAAAGAAAGTCCAGCTTCCCGAAGTCCCACTGTACGGCCCCTATCAAACTCACTAAGTTGACGAAATCGTACAGGTCTCCGTACTCTAGACATCGTAACCGATCGTAAAGGATGTCAAGAACCAAAATCCGCCAACGTTGATTCTTTACTGCGGCTGAAATATTCATTTTTAGAGAGTTAGTGAATTAAAAAAAAGCAGTATAAAAACAGGAATGTCCAGCTGATAAGGCTGAACATTTTTTCACTTGTTATTTACAGTAAGATAAATACATTCACCAACTTTTATTAAAATGAAACCATTTAAACTGGGTGTTCGGATTTATGTGTCACTTAGTATATGTGGTTAAAGTTTGTCGGATAAGTTGTGAAACACCGTGTATATTGAACCTACATTTCGAAATGCATATCCTACATTAAGAGTATATTTTATACAATTTTAAGAAGTAAATATTTATTGACACCGTGTAAATAGGATCGATCAACGTAAAAAGCGTAATTCAAACGTATACTTTATCTGAAGTCACTTGAAATAGCATAAAAACCTTTGGTCGGCGCGTCCTTTGTAATTTCATGACGTATCATAGGCGTGCGCTCATTTATTTAGAACGATAATAATAATGTTTTTATATCACAATAAATGGATTTTACGATCTTCTTATTTTTTTGATTTGGGATAAAAAATACTTATATTGGGAGTTTAATTTATGTTGACTGAAAGTTAAGAAATGGAAAAATTACAGAATTCCGACGTTTGACATAGGCAAATATTTACATAGCAGGTAGGTATATAAAAAGGTATATAAAGACTTACATTATAGGTATTTATATATCATCCTCGCCTTCGGAGCTGTCGCTAGAGTCATCTTGTAGAGGAATTACAACGGGATTTACAGGAGGCAAAACACAATATTCATTTTCTTTTTCAATAATATGCCTAGAACACTGCTTCCATAGGTCTGTGGCAGCAATATGAGATACTGCATCTCTTATTGTGGCCAATAGCGATTCACTTAATTGAGGGGTCTGATTATGTTTTCTTACTTTTTTTTTAAAGCAGCCCAGACCAACTCAATCGGGTTAAAAATGCAGTAATAGGGAGGTAGACGTAATACTTCATGGCCATTTTGCTGAAGCAGATTGTCAACAACATACTCTTTTTCAAATTTTTGTCTTTTAATAAGATCCAACAATATGGATTTGGTTGATTTTTGTGGTATTTCCATTCCCTTATCCTTCATAAAATCAATAATGTCTTGTTTTTTTTGTGCCTGTATTCGGAATTTTGTTTTTCTGTCGGGAATGGTATGGCGATTGTCCATAATAATCACTGAATTTGGGGCAATGTTTGGTATTAACTGCTGCTCTATCCACTTTTCAAATAAGTCGGAGGTCATGTCCTCATGATAGTCGGCACATGATTCTTTGATATTTTTGGCAGATAACAGCAAGGCATTAGGTATAAATCCATTTTCACTGCCAGCATGGAGAATAATGATTCGTTTTCCACGGTTGCATGGTGCATTTAAAATGCACTTGTTGCTGTCGTCAACCCAGCCGTACTGCACAACATCATGGGTATCATACCACGTTTCATCCAGGCAAATCAGATTTCTTTTCTGCTCTCTATAGATTTTAACTTTGTGCAAAAATTCTTGGCGCAATTCAACGATTCGAGACGACTCCATAATCACCATTCTTTTATCTAATTTTTTGTATTGAAAACCACACAGTTTTACAATACAGTGCAGTTAGTCTAAGCATTTGTAATTATAAAAATCTTCAGGATAATCTTTTAATTTATCCCGTATCATTTCCAACGTGGGCACCAAATTTTCTTTATAAAATCCGTATATTATACGACGAATATCTTCCTGAAAACCCACGTCTATTCTTTTTAATTTTTGTCCTACGCGCTTTCTGTGGAAGGAATGGTTGACTACATCTCCCCTTTTTATAACCCGATAAATGGTAGACCGACTGATTTTTGTCAGGATACAAATTCTGTTTAAAATTTGATTTTGCGAGGAATCTGGATTTTCGTTTTTCAGACAATCATACATATTTAGGATTACTCTTTGGGTCTGTTCCTCTAAATCTTTATGAAAGAATTCTGCCTGCACAGGTTCATCAACCATCTCCTCGTGGCTTGGAGCATTTTCCCAAGGTCTCCAAACAGCCATATTTAGGACACACAAGAACAATCAACACAACAATTAAATCAACAAGTAAACTGAGTATTCAAAAGTCAAAAATACACAAACTAATAAAACCTATGAAAAAACACGGACAGACTAAAGAAAACACGTTTATTCACCGCTACACGGCACTGGCTAAACTGTTTCAATTTTCAGTAGCCACCTGCACTTGTTCGGAGCTCTGAAATACACGCTTTCTCATTGGCAATGTCCACGCATAGGCGTGCTTTACTCCACGTGGACCGGTGAAACTGCCTTTGATCTTATACGGGGGATATTTGCTGTGCGAAATTTGGCGATTTTTGCAGCAACAGAGCGTGTTAAATATAGATATATAAAACGCACCCGGTATTTCACAGTGTTTCAAGTGACTTCAGATAAAGTATACCGTAATCGAATACGAAGCACATCTATAAAACTGAGCGCGCTTATACTTAGCTACCTACTAATTAAGATAAAATATAATGAACGAGAGTAAAAAATTAAAATTCTGTACGGACGGCCTTGGAAGGAAGTTCAGTGACCAAAGCCGCGTTCGCGCTAGAACAGCGTTGGTACAGCGGGCAACATTTTTGTTCTGTCATGCTAATTAATGAGTCTGTGCGAGTTGTTAAATATATTGTCTTCTCTCATTAGGCATGAAGAGAATAATGTCCAGAAATATACGAGGAATACTACGAGGGCGGGCATTGAAGAGATAGCTGTCACGATAGTCCTAAATATATGACTTCCAGAATGTCCAACATATATGCCACATATATCGGAGATCTCTATAATATTGTTACAAAATATTAATATTTTGGAATACTTAAAATTTATTTAAAACAATTCAGAATAGCACTATTCTAAACTTCGCCTCTAATAAAGACGATTATTACACTGATCAACAGCCAAAAAATATCCTAAATAAAATCAACAAAATATTACTATTTTTAATGTGCTAAAACCGGAATGAAACTTATTTTTTCAATATTAGTTCAAGTTTTACAGATACGGTAATTATATGTGTTCCTGCTGTGACAGTGTTAATATACTGTAATTCACAAGAATGTACGTGCTACATTTTTATATTCGGCAAGGAAAGATCATGATTGTGTTACGCTATACATACGTGTACATTATATTGTTTTATATTAGCCATTTTTTCCTCAATTGGCTGACAGCGCTCATGCAAGATGTCTCGAAAGTGTGTAAACAATCCAGATCAGTTTTGTTACGTGTGTGGTGATGTGACTTTTGCGTCTCAGAGACGGTCTATTACTCCACTAATAACAAAGGCATATCAGCTTTATTTCGGTTGTAAACTAGGTGATCAAGACAAACAGTGGGCACCCCACATCTGCTGTAATACATGTGCTTCAAGTCTGAGGAGTTGGTTAAATTGCAAAAAACGGTCTATGCGCTTTGCTGTCCCAATGGTTTGGAGAGAGCCTACAAATCATATTAATGATTGTTACTTTTGCATGGTACCTTGTGTTGGACAAGCCACAGGTATGTCCAAGAAAAAAAAATCGGTTATTAACTACCCACAGTGACGAAAATCCTATTCCAAAACCCCCAGAATCCTACACTTGCGAATCAGAAAACGAATCAGATCATGGCGATCGAGTGATTCGTCAGGAAGAAGATATGCCATCAACGTCAAGAGATCCTGATTTTATACCGAGCACGTCATGCCACCAAACGCACAAAATAACACAGTCAGAATTAAATGATCTTGTAAGAGATTTAGAACTTCCAAAATGTAAGGCAGAGTTACTTGGATCAAGACTGCAGCAGTGGAACTTGTTAGAAGACGATGTTTCGGTATGTGTTTTTCGTAAACGCCACAAATACTTAGAACCATTTTTCAATATGGAGAATAACTTGGTTTTCTGCAGTAACATTAACGGCTTACTGGCGGCTTTAAATATAAACTATAACCCAGAAGAATGGAGATTGTTTATCGACAGTTCAACATTGAGTTTAAAGGCAGTGTTATTGCATATTGGAAATATTTTACCATCTCTTCCTGTAGGGTATGCAGTTCACATGAAAGAATCATATGACAATATGAAGCACCTATTGACATGCATAAAATACGATGAGCACCAATGGCATATTTGTGGCGATTTGAAAGTTGTTGCACTTTTACTTGGGCTGCAGCTAGGCTACACAAAGTTTTGCTGTTTTTTGTGTGAATGGGACAGTCGGGCAGAGGCACTTCATTACACCAGACAAAACTGGCCTGTTCGTCAATTCCTAGAGCCAGATCAAAAAAATGTACAGCATATGCCATTAGTAGATTCGAAAAAAATGTTATGGATTTAAACTTAAGACTATTCAACTTATTCGTAGTTATTTGGATGACAGATCGCAGTCGGTCTCAATTGATGGACTTAAATCAAAATCCTTGAACGTGGATAGAGGAGTTCCTCAGGGATCACTTTTGGGTCCTTTATTTTTTATCATTTTTACTGCTGATATGTCGAAGTGCTTTGGTGACATAAACAATCATAGATACGCTGACGATACACAGATTCAGCTTTCTTTTGTTAAGTCGGACGCAATTGAAGCGGCTAGGAGGCTAAACGAGTGTTTGGATTCAGTTTTTAAATACTCTTTTAATCATGGCTTGAAATTGAATCCTAATAAATCAGCCATAATCTACTTTGGGCCAGCTAAAGATTGGGCGTCTGTAAACTTGGTGATAGCAATGGATGGTGTGGCAATACCGGTTGTTGAGGAATATAAAAATTTGGGCGTTATCTTTGATAACAAGCTTAGATTCCGAAGTCATGTGTCTAGACTTCTACAAAAAGCCTATTTTAACCTTCGCAATATTTACAAAAGTAAAGATATTCTTAGTTTTAAGTTAAAAAAGGTTCTCTGCGAAGCACTGGTCTTGTGTCACCTTAACTATTGCAACTTTGTGTATGGTCCTTGCTTAGATGTATTTACTAAGGATAAACTCCAAAAAGTGCAGAATTCTTGCATACGACTTATTTACCAGCTTAGACGTCACGATCATGTGAGTCATAAACTTTCCGAACTGAAATGGTTGAATGTTTCCAATCGAGAAAAGCTGCATTTTGCTTGCTTTCTTCATAAATTGATTAAAACTAAAAGCCCTCCATATCTGTTTGAAAAATTAACTCGTAGAAATCTGATTCACTCTCGTGCAACACGCTTTAATGTACTTTATGAAATACCTAAAATAACTAAAACCATGACTCAAAGCTCATTTTCCTGTACATCAGTCAAACTTCTAAACCAATACAATATAGGTCAATTTGAAGATATGTCTCCTAATATGTTCAAACGAAAACTGAAACAACTGCTTCTGTGAAGTATAAGTTGTTTATTATTGCTTATTTTCTTTGTATACGTACATCTGTAGTTATTATTGATCATTGTTGTTATGTAATATTCTAAAACTAATGTAATGTAAAACTTGTTTCTTGTCATATTACTTTTCTTTTTGGCTTGTTGTTACTTTTTACATGCTCGGTTAAGTTAACAGCATAGCTGGCCTTCGCCGAGTTTAAAATAAAGGCGTTTTTATTTATTTATTTATTTATTACCACCACTGCATATCAAGTTGGGCCTAATGAAAAACTTTGTCAAGGCATTAGATAGAGATGGGTCAGCTTTTCAATACCTGCGTCAGAAATTTCCAAGACTAAGTGAGGCAAAGGTTAAAGAAGGTATTTTTGTTGGGCCACAGATTCGAAATATTTTGAAAGATACACAGTTTGAAAACACTTTAACAGGTATTGAAAAAACTGCTTGGAATGATTTCCGTCTGGTGGTCACTAATTTCTTGGGAAATAGAAAAGCTGACAACTATAAAACCCTTGTCAAAAATATGCTGTCATCGTATCAAAAGATGGGCTGTAATATGTCTCTTAAGATACATTTCCTACACTCACACCTGGACTTTTTTCCTGACAATTGCGGAGCCGTAAGTGATGAGCACGGCGAACGTTTTCATCAGGATATTTCAACAATGGAAAAAAGGTACCAGGGAAAGTGGAATCCTTCCATGCTTGCAGACTACTGTTGGACTCTTGGTAGAGATGCTCCAGAAACGATCCATAAAAGAACAGCAAAAGGACAGCGCATATAGTGATTCTTATAAGTATATGAATCTTGTTACTTTTTTAATATATCCTTAAAAATAAAAAGTTTTTTTTCTAAACCGCAACTAATTTTCTTATTTCATTGTCATTTTTGGATTCAGCGCCCCAAAATTAACAAAGAAGTGCACTTTTCCCACAAGATACAATTAAAAAACTAAAATTGTTGTAATATGAGCCGATTTCATCAGCTGTGAAAGCTCTCCTAATATCAGTAATTTCTATCGAAATATTGAATAAAATCGTAAAAAAGAGGTTGTTTTATAAATAAGGGTATATCTGGGTATAATACCATACCTTTGAGCTTTAAAATTAGGATAACTTTCATAGAATTGCCAATTTATATCAATTCACAAAAGATGGGAACTTCGTTTTGAAAATCGTTAAAAATGAAGTTTTCGATAATTATTCTCATTTCGGTAAAAATACCGAAAATCCGGTTCAAGTCCATGCATAGACAATCTGAAACTTGCATTATGAATTTTTGAAGCTTCTGTTTTTTAGCAAAATGTAAAACAGTAAAGGCAACACCGAACACCGCAGCTCAGTAGACAAGAACGACAAGCTGTCAAGATGTATAACCTGATGTTAAATTTTCATTTGCATTTTTTCAAGTGTTGTGCAACGATTTTGGGAAAAATTCCAGTACGGATAATCTTAGAGTCAACAGTTTGCTCCACTGGGACCAAGCATTGACGGATCCCACAGAATTGTGTCACTTGTCGATATCGGGAGCTTTAAAATAATCAGCTGTTATTTTACCGTCATGGATACTAGTGAAAAATAACACAGTTTATTGTTTGAATCCAAATAATATCTAATATAACCTAGAATGTGTAATTCCCTGAAAAAAGAAAATCATTGCAGATTCAATTTTTTTGCAGGTTTTAAATATTCAACTTTATGGGTGCATAGGTATCAAAAATCCTGAATCGTTTTGTGCGAATATCGATCCAAGGTGCCATGATTGTACTGATGAACGGCTAGTAAATGAATGAATGTTTGGAAACGAGTAATATCTATGAAATTTTTGGTAGAGTCTTTGTCATCAAGTAGGTGGTTAATGGCTATCCGCAAGATGTTTATAGGAAAAAACACACGGTAGGTGATGTTGAAGCAGTAACATCGCATATTAAAATTGAAGAAAATAATATAAACATGAAGAAACAATCAACCATAGTAAAAAACATAACTTTTTTCAAAAATTAAACACTTTAATTTTGACTGAATTATACAGGGTGACTTTGAAGTTGAGTCATTAATTTTCAGATAATGATTGTAGAAGGAAGATAAACCAAAATATGTGTATAAAAATAAAAAAAAAATTAAAAAAAAAATGTTACCTTGTTTTATAAAGTATCCTCCCGACAAGTATTTCAGTGCGGACCTGTATTTGATCGTGCGGCCTTGGAGCACCGGCATGCCCTGTGAGGTCTTAAGTCACCTGTACTACATTAACAAAGGCACGAGGGGTTGGTTGCACTCGATTGGGAAACCGATCCGCATAAATCCGTGATGCCGCCAAAATAAGAATTATGTCCACAAGTTGAGCATTTTCGTAAACATGTGTCATTTTTGATTTCGTTCGAGCCACGCATAAGACACCACTATTCACTCACGCGTTACCGACTGACACTGACTGTATACAACTGGATAAAATAATTGTAAAAACATCGTTCCAAATTCTTTCGCTTTTTTGTTTCCGATGCGATGAACCGATAAGGCGGATTATATCCGTTATCGCCAAACACGAGCACATAATATTATTATTGAGACAGGGCGGTACTCAAACTTCCAAAGGGCTAATTTTTCCAGAAAAATGGTAAAGGAAAAAACATTTCTTTTGATCAGATCTACTCACTGTTAAAATAAATGACTCAACTTCGAAGTCACCCTGTATATAATTTCTTAATATTCAATATGCTGGTGATGTTCCAATGACAAGCTGTCATCTCATACTTTAACAATATTTTGTTTTCAATATTCCACGGAATGTTAGTCTATAGGTGGAAAATAACGGCTTGATGATTTGACAATCCTGTTGAAATCCACCCTAAATGCATTATTGCTGGTATTATTTTTTCTAAGCCAGCAGCTATATCTGCTTGTCGATGCGTGGGGGACACCGAGGCAATCGTCATGTTTTTTTTCATTCGCGCAAATGTATAACGAGCACATCGTTAGCATATCCATTCCTTTTTCGCTAATAACCGGCAATCCCAACCGAGGGCAAAGGGCACATTTGGGACGGCCAGACGTTTTCCACAAAATTTAATGGGATGCGGAATTAGAAAAAGAGACACAATTTATGCGGCGGAAAATTACATTCGGCCGCCCGGTGGCGGGCGGGAAAAGCGTGACCGTATTTGCAGAAAATGTGAACCCTTCATCATCTGCGTTTATTTCTTCATGCATTCTGCTGCTGCACTAAGGCAAGGATTTATTAGCTGTGATAGCTGCTGCTCGTTTTTACTTCTTTCTTTCGTTTATAAACGTACGGGAATTGCATTACGCCTCTTTGTCTCCCATTTTTTTCTATTCCTACGTCACTGTGCGAAAAAGTAGCGTAGTCGCGAAACGAGATTATGTTTTTTGTATCTTGTACAGGGTTTGTCAGGAATTTATAAATACATAAATAAAACGGATTAGGAAGTATAGAGTTGCCATTTTTTAAACTATATTCTTTTTCAGAAACCACTACGTTTGAAATAGCAAAGTTACTGTAAAGAAAAACAGCAGCGAAAATTTAAAAAAAAAAGATAAGAAAAGTATCATAATAAACAAATACAGTCCTGTCACATTTTGGTAATCAATATTCGAAGGTCGATTCAAAAACTGAACGCTTAGTTTCCAATATTCGGGGTCGTTTTACGGCCTTTGTACGAGATAAACAAGCTTATACGGCGTGAGATGGAAACAGCCAGGAAAACGATCTAAAGTATCAGCAGTGCCGTATACGGATTAAAATTTTTCTGAAACTAATCAGAAGCCTCTCGTTTTTTCAACAATAGCTCCGTTGCCATCCGATCGATTTTGAAAAATTTTAAAGCTTTTCCGTACCTGGCATAGTGGCAACCTTGAGTCAAATTTTCATCACAATCCGATTTGGATGTCGTAAACTCTTTTTGAAAAATATGCCTTTTGTTATTAGCATTACTTACTTAACTCTTAGCGATATTTTGTAAAATTTTCAAAAAGGGTGATTTTTTCTGATGAATAAAAAAGAATTTTAGAAAAATTTAAATATTTTGGACTACATTTCAGATTATGGACAATAATATACAGGGTGACTTCGAAGTTGAGTCATTTATTTTAACGGTGAGTAGATCTGATCAAAAGAAATGTTTTTTTCCTTTAACATTTTTCTGGTAAAATTAAAGTAACACAGTTATAGCCCTTTAGAAGTTTGAGTACCGCCCTGTCGCAATAATAATATTATGTGCTCGTGTTTGGCAACAACGGATATAATCCGCCATCGGTTCATCGCATCGGAAACAAAAAAGCGAAAGAATTTGGAACGATGTTTTTACAATTATTTTATTCAGTTGTGTTGTATACAATCAGTGTCAGTCGGTAACGCGTTAGTGAATAGTAGTGTCTGTTGCGTGGCTCAAACGAAATAAAAAATGGCACATGTTTATGCCGATCGGTTTCCCAATCGAGTGCAACCAACCCCTCGTGCCTTTGTTAATGTAGTACAACGGGCTCGTGAATCAGGTGACTTATGACGGCATGCCGGTGCTCCAAGACCTCGCGATCAAATACAGGTCTGCACTGAAATACTTGTCGGGAGGATACTTTATAAAACATGGTAATTTTTTTAATTTTTTTTTTTATTTTTACACACATATTTTGGTTGATCTTCCTTCTACAATCATTATCTGAAAATTAATGACTCAACTTCAAAGTATAACAATGTCATTTTCAAAAATTTCGCTATTACTTCCTCGCCAGTAACGAAGTAAGTAAAAGGCCCAAAAGTGGCCAGCTGTTCGGTTTCGCACTGAGAAATTAAATAACGAAGCCTCCTTGCGCTCAAGAAGTGGCCGATTTTCACCAGATCCGCAAATTGAAAAATGCTCTGCAAACTGCTTCCGGCTTCTCGGATGCCACTTAAGGACGAACTTAACCTAAAAATCATCCAGAGGTTTAATCAAATGAGTGGAACGGCGGTGACATGGCGCGTCCCTGCTGCGTCTAACGACCTCCTATCTTCGGACACAGCATATCTAATATAACATAGTAGCGCAACTTCATTAAAACTGCGTGGAATCTCTGGGCACGTTTCCATAACCTTGACAGCTCGGCATCACGAACGTAACGCTGCGTAATGATAATGTTGTTTAATATTTGTAGACAACGTGAATTGTTGAAGTTGAGTCATTAATTTTCAGATAATGATTGTAGAAGGAAGATAAACCAAAATATGTGTGTAAAAATAAAAAGAAAATGTTACCTTGTTTTATAAAGTATCCTCCGACAAGTATTTCAGTGCGGACCTGTATTTGATCGTGCGGTCTTGGAGCACCGGCATGCCCTCTCCTGTGAGGTCTTAAGTCACCTGATTCACGAGCCCTTTGTACTACATTAACAAAGGCACGAGGGGTTGGTTGCACTCGATCCGCATAAATCCGTGATGTCGCGGCAGCATTTTGTAAAGACTCCCCCCCGTAAATAAGAATCATGTCCACAAGTTCAGCATTTTCGTAAACATGCGCCATTTTTTATTTCGTTTGAACGACGCAACAAACACCACTATTCACTCACGCGTTACCGACTGACACATTGACTGAATACAACTGAATAAAATTGTAGTAAAAACATCGTGATAAGCGTTTCAAATTCTTTCGCTTTTTTGTTTCCGATGCGATGAACCGATAAGGCGGATTATATCCGTTGTCGCCAAACACGAGCACGTAATATTATTATTGAGACAGGGCGGTACTCAAACTTCTAAAGGGCTATAACTTTGTTACTTTAACTTTACCAGAAATATGTTAAAGGAAAAAACATTTCTTTTCATCAGAACTACTCACTGTTAAAATAAATGACTCAACTTCGAAGTCAATAGACGATGGAAATACCGAAATTAAACTTTTGAAACGATAATAATGTCTTTTTTATTTATAAATACATTACAGGAGGCGAGAATTTGATACCATATCTAAATTTGTTAAAAATGAATGCTTGTATGCAACAACGACAATAACTAATGTAAAGACAGAGCTCCGTGAACTGCGGAGTAAATTCTGTTATTATGCATTAAAAATGGAGTAGCCTTGCTGTATAGTATCGTATACGCTGTGTCCCAGGCAGACAGATTTGAATAGAGAGCGAACACAGATTCCCACTTGGCTGATTTCACACCGAACTGTTGCTACTCACGTAGGGGGAGGGGGAGGATAAGGAGGGACTATGGTCGGGAACGCGGTCGAGAGGAAATTGTGTGGGAAGAGGTTCGAGAGGACCTGGCTGTGTAAGGAAGGGATGAAGGACGAAGTACAACACTGGGATATCCTCAAGGGCGTATGAGGGTACGTGTTCTACTTTTAATTCGGTAGTTATTAGGCGATACATATTTTGTGCAGATAAGCGATAAGATTTTTAACCAGAAACGAAAGTAGCTCCCCGAAATATTTTTTTAAAAGGCATAGACATTGTCTCAAAGTACAAGTATAGTTTGCTTGCATATCTTTTTTCCATTAAGATATGGATCTTTGAAATTTTCTTTTTTTGTTCCAACCTCATCTCTCGTTACATCATAATAGTAATCATTTGTTATAAATTCATGGGTTAATGAATATCTTCAAAGCAATCAAAACAATATGTCGTCCCCATCCTAAAACACCGATATGTGTAAAACAACGTAACCGAATTTAAGGATCAGCTGTTTCTACACCAGTGTCCTCCGCGTGTTACGCCGCCAGATGGTAACTAGCTAGTGATTTCCAGTGGTGGTCAACGTTTTTGTGACGTCACAGCCATTTTTTGACACGATTCGGGTGGTTTCGGAACTCGTCTTACCCTTGGATAGCCCTTTCTATACTGTTCTATGCTCGTATTGACGTAATTATAATAATTCTGTGGTGTCTCGTGTTCCACGACGATTTACGGTCAAAGCCAGGCGGTGAATCATCTGTTGTTTTTGTTTGAGTTGTTGACGAATTTGCGGTAGAGATTTGTTTTGGGTGTGTTTTTCTGCGTTAGACTTGTTTTTTCTGCGATTAAATGAGGATGACTATGCCTAGAGCAAAAAAAAAACGAGAGCCGCGCTGGTATCAACTCCTGACCGCGGTGAAGAGGTATCTGCAGAAGGCACCCGAACGCAATCGGACATCGCCAGCGGAGCGCCTAATGATGACGTCGTGTACACGTTAAATCTGCACGAACCCGTAAATACGTGGTTATGTTGAATGTACCATCACCGATGGTGCGACTGATTATACTCTGAAATTAAAACAAAGAACTGCAACTGCAATTGTATGTATGAATGTTGAAACTGTTGAACAGTTTCGGACCAGTGGGGTTAAAATATCGTTGAGGAGCTGGAAAGAAGTGTATGAATGTGTTGAAATGCAACACCTAACAAAAATTTGAGTGAAAAGGCATTTTCATGGAAGTGCAAGTTTGCAAATGTAGGATAAACTATAAGCACACAGTAGGTGATATAATCACATATGGATTACAAAAGTTGCAGTAAACATGGAAAAACCTTCAGCAGTCTTATTGTTTCTTAATAAAAATGTATGTTCTACTAAAAACCGCACGAACTGATAGAACGCAAGTGCCAAGTCAGAATCGATCACTGAAAAATTGACAGTCGAGCCATCATGATACGCAGGATGTCGCAAATGTTGGCGACAGTAAATTAAGTAAAAAATTTATAAAACTTAGACAATCTGTATCTTAAAAACCAGGCTATACACAACAAATGTTTACATGAACATCTCTACTACTGGTAACCTTTAATTTTCCCAATAATTCAAGGGTGACTCCTATCTCTCGATTAGCGACCATTTAGCAACGTCCGTATTGTCCCTTATCGCGTATTTTTTTGGCCTGCGGTCCGTTGAGTCCGAACTGTTGCCACGGTGGCCTTTCGATCACATAATTTATGGACAAGCCGCGTCGATCGGTGAATCGTGAATGCAGAACGAGCTCAATGCAGGGAAAGCTGCAATTAAAACCGGGATAGGATATCGATTTCAAATTGGATGACGCCGCTACGTTAAGTCTCTTTATTGCAACGTATGCTCTTTGCCATTACGCGCATATCATTATGGAAATGCACCGGAACTAAAATGGCAACAATGTGACGCTGAGCATCGGCGATTTCTTTTGTTATCAGTCTTGGCCAATTAAGACTTTGTTTGACGTTTGATAGAAGTTTTCTCAGGGTGTATCTAGTGCTGAGTATGAGTAGATAATGCACAGAGCGACCGGAGATTTTCGAATACTCTTGTGTTCCGGACTTTAACTTCATTAACTCTAGAAGAAACCGAATTTATGAACATTTTTATACTCAAAATGACATAGCAACTGTGCGAAACTTGAGGCTTGATTTTAGACACAGCTAGTTCGCAATTTCATCTCCCCCTCTATGTATTTTCTCTTGCTTCTTTCCTTCTTCCATTCCTTTTGCTTGACTAACACCATGGGCGTTCGGAGGTTTTTTCTCAGGTTGGTCATCGGCAATAAATAACTTTTTGTCAGAGTATACCATCAGTGGCACATGTATAGATCACTGCTTTGTGAAAGACCTATCCAACAAAATTACTTGTATACCAATAATCCTAGAAAGCGATATTACTGACCACTTCTCCACTATTTTACTGATATCTTCAAATGAAAAACATTCTAACATGCCTACCGTTAGTAACAACCAGGAAAATTACAAATTTTTTGTCGACAATTCAAAACTAATATCAAATGTCAAACAAGAATCCTGGGAACAATTATACTCTATAAATAATATAGACAAAGCAACGGGACTGTTCATAGAGAAAATAAAAAAACTAATAGATATTAGTACCAATAAAGTAATAATTAGTCACAAAGAGAAAAGCAGAAATGCCTGGATTACCAAAGGATTAATAACATCGGCAATAGAAAAAGAAAGACTATATAATGTAATGAAACTAACGCCAACTACAGAGAATACCGACTGCTACAACCAATATAAAAATAAATTTATAGAGCTTGTAAGGCAAACCAAACGAAAACATTACCTAAATAAATTGAATAATAACTTAAATGATCCTAAGCGGCTTTGGACAACTATTGATGAGATTACTGGGAAAACAAAAGTTAAAGAGTGTGTCACTGAGTTAAATACAACATCGGGAACAGTATTAAAAAATACTCAACAGATATGCGATGAATTTGTACAATTCTTTACTGACATAGGCGAAAATTTAGCAAGTAATATACAAGCAAATGTACAAAATACTCAGCCTCCAAAAGTACTTTGAACTCATTTATTTTGGATAAAGTCGAGCAATGTGAAGTATACACCACTGTTATGTCCTTAAAAAATCGGAAAAGTCCTGGGTTCGATGGTATTAAAAGCGAGCATTTGAAAATTATAACCGAGGACATAACAGAACCACTCACTTACCTAATCAACAAATGCTTTGAATCTGGCATATATATCCCTCAATTTTAAAAAAAAGGTGATGTTAACAACTATAGACCAATATCAATAATATATAATAATATTATTATAATATATAATATATTATTATTATTAATAGTGTAGCAAAGGTTTTTGAAAAAGTTTTATCTACTAGAATGATTCGATACCTCACAAAATTCAAAATTTTAAGTGAAAATCAATATGGATTTACAGAAGGGAAGGCTACATCGGACGCAATAACTAAAATTGTAAATCAAATACATCAAAATATTGATAACAGAATCCCTTCAATCTGCATTTTTGTTGATTTAAAGAAAGCTTTCGACACAGTTAATCACAAATTATTATTAGAAGCATTGGAGAGAATTGGTTTCAGAGGAAACGCGTACACACTGATCGAAAGTTATTTGTCAAATCGCCCACAATCTGTGCAGATATCAGGATCATTTAGTAAAGAAATGTATATTAAGTGTGGTGTCCCACAAGGAACTGTCTTAGGTCCGCTGTTATTCAATATAAATTTAAATGATATTTTCCAAATTAATTGTGTTGGCAAAATAACTAGTTTTGCAGATGATACTGCAATATTATATGAAGGCACTGACTGGTCTGATCTGAAAAATGTAATTGAAAATGATTTTATCAAAATTATTCGGTGGTTTAACAGTAGAAAATTAAGCATTAACTACTCTAAAACACATTTTTTACCATTTGGATCTTATGCTAGACATCTGCCAAATTACACAAATTTCTCCTTCAATATTAATGATCAAAAAATGCAAATTAATAGAGTGCCCAACATAAAATACCTTGGAGTGGTCTTGGATCCTCACTTACGATGGGACATCCATGTCAATTATATTTTAAAGAAAGTTAGATTTGTATCCTACAAAATTAAATACCTTGGGAATATATTGACAGAAAAATATCTTCGAACATTATACCATGCACTGATTGAGCCTCATCTCACATATGGTATATTTGCATGGGGAGCTGCATGTTCCTCACTTATCTATAATTTAGATGTTTTTCAAAAAAGTATTCTAAAAATGATATTTAAAAAACCGAAACTTTATCCCACCGAAAAATTATACGCAGATGTATGATATAAGACAGCTTTATTTCTTACACAGTATCACTCACTACCATAAATTTGTAAACACCGACCAAAAAATTAAACATAATCATTATACCAGGTACAAAATTCGTGGCACAGTGGTTCCTCAACCGCATAAATCTATAATGCAGCGATCATATCTCTATTTAGCGCCTAAATTTTATGAAATTATACCTAAAGACTTAAAAGATTTACGTTTCGGAAATTGTTTCAAAAGAAATTTAAAAAAGTGGCTACATTCTATATCTAGGACTGAAATTCATAAACTCATAAATACGAACATCAACTAAATACATAATCTACTGTAGCTAATTTTTGTCCTTTTTTGTCATTTGCATTCTACAGTTTCAACTTAAATTATTGGTCCATGTACAGGCGATGCCTTCTATTGGGCCTGTTTTAATTTTATATTTATTTACTCATATTGTTTGTTATCTTTGTACATTGAGTGAATAAATATTATTATTATTATTATTATACCTGCTCCCAAAACTGCCCGAATGGCAGAAGTGTACGGGATAGGGAGGCTTTTTCAGGGTGCCTAAAAACGAAAAAATTAGGCACAAAATCATGCCAAATATGAAAGTTTTGTGATTCTCATGGAGAGCCACGCACATCCTTGGAAGCGCCCATATCTTTGATTTGTACCTAGATAACCACACCTCACAAATCTAATAAACTATAATATTTCAACCAAAAGCAAAACTCTCACGGAATGTTTCCTGAGATAATGACCAGTCCACAGTTCTACTGCTTTTTGATATCGATGTTTCACTTCCGGAATAAATTACTGCTAGTATTAAGCCTCAGGATTTCATACTCACTTCATATGAAACGATAAACACACCGATTTATATAATTTTTCATTGGCACATAGTTGAAGCTTCCGGAAAATCCTGGGGAAATCATTCCCCTATATTTTCATACGATTTTTCAGGAGTCTACTTATCTTTGCATGCTCGAAGAAACTCGGAAGGGTACGTCACGAACAGGTATAAAAGTGGGAAAAGAAGAGCAAGAAAAACCCTTTCAAAATCACGTTGCGTGAAATAACAGGCAGCGAAATACATCTGGTATGCCTGCGTAAAATAAATATCAAAACGGTATACGCAACAAAAATAATAGGCTAGAAGCTAGATAAAAGAAGCAATACCAATTTACATGAAGTAGGAGGCGTTGATGTATATGAAGTGACATATAAATCCGAACACCCAGTTTAAATGGTTTTATTTTAATAAAAGTTGGTGAATGTATTTATCTTACTGTAAATAACAAGTGAAAAAATTTTCAGCCTTATCAGTTGGACATTCCGGTTTTTATACTGCTTTTTTTTAATTCACTAACGCTCTAAAAATGAATATTTCAGCCGCAGTAAAGAATCAACGTTGGCGGATTTTGGTTCTTGACATCCTTTACGATCGGTTACGATGCCTAGAGTACGGAGACCTGTACGATTTCGTCAACTTAGTGAGTTTGATAGGGGCCGTATAGTGGGACTTTGGGAAGCTGGACTTTCTTTCCGGGCAATTGCAGTTAGAGTGCAAAGAAGTGTAGACACTGTGGTTAGGTGTTGTCAGGCATGGCTTCGAGAAGGCCGTACTCAAAGAGCAAGGGGCACTGGACGCCGCCGTAGAACAACAGACCGTGAAGATCGCCGCCTAAGATTATTGGCCTTAAGGGACCGTTTCTCCACTACCAGGTCCATTGCAAATGAATGGTTTGCAGAACACGGAAGACCTATTGGCATGCGAAGTGTTTACCGACGAATGAGAAGTTTTGGCTTGTTTTCATACCGGCCACACTGGGTCCTCCCTTTAACTCGAGAACACCGACCTAATCGCCTTGAGTGGTGCAGACAACGGTCACTCTGGGATCAGGAATGGAACAGTATTGTCTTTAGTGACGAGTCTCGATTTTGTTTAGGGATGCACGATGGTCGTGCCAGGGTTAGAAGGCGACGTGGTGAAAGGAGGAATCCACAGTTTTTTGTTGAAAGACATGTTCATCACTCTGTTGGAGTTATGCTTTGGGGTGCTATAGCTTATGGTTCCAGGTCACCTTTAATCTTCATCAGAGGTAACATGAACGCGCAGCGTTATATCCACGAAGTTCTAGAACCCCATCTTTTACCCGGCCAGATCCAACTTTCCAACAAGATAATGCCCGACCACATGTTGCAAGAGTCACAATAGACTTCTTTGAACATAATGATGTCACATTGTTATAATGGCCACCAAGATCTCCCGACTTATCCCCAATTGAGCACGTGTGGGATATGATGGGTAGGAGATTGCTCAATTTGCAACGTCCTCCTCAGACTCTAGAAGCACTTCGAGAGGAGTTGGTGGTTGCCTGGAATGAGATACCACAGGAGGACATTGACCACCTGATCAGAAGCATGCCTAGGCGCGTTGGAGAATGCGTAGCACATCAGGGTGCATCCACACATTATTAAAGGTCAAAGGGCTTTAAAGCAGCGCAATTATTTTGAAATTTTTATCATTTACTTATTATGCTTCATTAAGTACTTATACAAAATTTTATTAAAATACAACCATTTAAACTGGGTGTTCTGATTTATATGTCACTTAGTATACATTAGATTACCTCTGCTGGCTCTCCCACCATATATCGAAGTAAAACCAGCTTCGTCGATATGATCGCGAAAAGCTCGTCCAAAGCATGAAAACTATTCGAAACACGCTCATGTATTCATCAGCTAGTTTCGAACACCAGTTCTATGAAATGCCAAACTACACGTTCTCGCTTGCGGCTTCGACTCAGCTGCCAAGCTTAGCCACATTTACATATTATCTTCACAAACTTACGCAAACTCGGTTTTATGTCTAGTGTGCTATGTCGCGTGTGTACGTGGGAAAGTACAAGTAACTTTCGTGGAGTTTCGCTGTGTATAACGAGATACTTTTTGAGCTGTGGTTGTTTTTTAAATCTATAAGTAGCTGCATAGTTTCAGCTTGAATAGGTTACGAAGTTTGTAACATGGAAGGTAGAGACTTCACATGAAATGGTAACAATAAAAGATTTTGATAATTTGAGTATGAAAAGGATGGTTACTGGTTACTATGCTTTGGTATCATTTTACATTTTGGTGGAAGTGCAAACAAGATGTATACAATCGGAGTTAATCCTTTACAATTTTTGGTGAATGCGACACGTTTAAAATAGGTGCATACTTTGGTGAAGGCGCCCGAGCTTTGGCAATAGTTTCTTCGCCTAACACTAATTTCCTATGGATTTTGGTGTTCGTCACCACAAGTCACAACGTCAGAGAGCTGCCATATATATCAATAGGTTGGTTTAATTACGTATGCTTTCGAAGTTTCAGAATATGGTGTCTCGATTAGGGAGGAGGACCGCTAGGTTATCTGCACATCATACATAGGGAAGTTGATACAGTTATCTTCATTTTCTGTAGGTGTGCTTTGAATAAAGAATTACTGATATCAATGCCCCTAAATGAACCTTGACTGATTTCATGGTGTTACTAAATTAAATGCCCCTAAATAAATTTTGGCTGATTTCGTGATGATACTGAATTCGATGCACCTAAATAAACCTTGGACGATTTCATAATGATACCAAATTAAATGCCCCTAAATGAACCTTGACTGATTTCGTGGTGGTATTGAATTTAATGTCCCTAAATGAACCTTGTCTGATTCCGTGGTGGTTCTAAATTAAATGCCCCTTAATGAACCTGGACGAATTCCGTGCTGATACTAAATCAAATGCCCCTAAATGAATCTTGACTGATTTCGTAGTGGTACTGAATTCAGTGCCCTTAAATGAACCTTGACTGAGTTCGTGGAAGTACTGAATTCAATACCCCTAAATGAATCTTGACTGATTTCGTGGTGCTACTAAATTCAATGCCCCTAAATGAACCTTGACTGATTTCGTGATGGTACTAAATTCATTGCCCCTAAATGAATCTTGACTGATTTCGTGGAAGTACTGAATTCAATACCCCTAAAAAAACCTTAACTGATTTCATGATGATACTAAATTAAATGCCCCTAAATAAATCTTGACTGAATTCGTGACGCTACTGAGTTCAATGCCCCTAAATGAACCTTGGCTGAGTTCGTGTTAGTACTGAATTTAGTGACGCTAAATGAACCTTGACTGATTTCATGGTGATACTAAATTAAATGCCTCTAAAACAATCTTGCCTGATTTCGTGGTGGTACTAAATCAAATGGTCCTAAATGAATCATGATTGGAGGTTCTAAATTAAGTGCCCCTAAATGAACCTTGACTGATTTTATGGTGATACTAAATTAAATGCCCCTAAATCAATCTTGCCTGATTTCGTGGTGGTACTAAATCGAATGCCCCTAAATAAATCTTGACTGAATTCGTGACGCTACTGAGTTCAATGCCCCTAAATGAATCACGACTGAAGATTCTAAATTAAGTGCCCCTAAATGAACTTTGACTGATTTCGTGGTGGTACTGAATTCAGTGCCCCTAAACGAACTTTGACTGATTTCGTGGTGGTACTAAATTCAATGCCCCTAAATGAACCTTGACTGAGTTCATGGTGGTACTAAATTCAATGCCTCTAAATGAACCTTGACTGATTTCGTGGAAGTACTGAATTCAATACCCCTAAATGAATCTTGACTGATTTCGTAGGGGTACTGAATTCAATGCCCCTAAAAAAACCTTAACTGATTTCATAGTGATACTAAATTAAATGCCTCTAAAACAATCTTGCCTGATTTCGTGGTGGTACTAAATCAAATGGCCCTAAATCAATCATGATTGGAGGTTCTAAATTAAGTGCCCCTAAATGAACATTGACTAATTTCATGGTGATGATACTAAATTAAATGCCCCTAAATCAATCTTGCCTGATTTCGTGGTGGTACTAAATCAAATGCCGCTAAATAAATCTTGACTGAATTCGTGACAGCTGAGTTCAATGCCCCTAAATGAATCACGACTGAAGATTCTAAATTAAGTGCCCCTAAATGAACTTTGACTGATTTCGTGGTGGTACTGAATTCAGTGCCCCTAAACGAACTTTGACTGATTTCGTGGTGGTACTAAATTCAATGCCCCTAAATGAACCTTGACTGAGTTCATGGTGGTACTAAATTCAATGCCTCTAAATGAACCTTGACTGATTTCGTGGAAGTACTGAATTCAATACCCCTAAATGAATCTTGACTGATTTCGTGATGGTACTAAATCAAATGGCCTTAAATGAATCATGATTGGAGGTTCTAAATTAAGTGCCCCTAAATGAACCTTGACTGATTGCGTGGTGGTACTGAACTAAATGCCCCTAAATGAATCATGACTGAGTTCAATGTCCCTAAATGAACCTTGTCTGATTTCGTGGTGATACTAAATTAAATGCCCCTATATAAGTCTTGACGTCTAAAACTTATACTGTGGTTTTCATATCGAGAAATAATAAAGCTGTCATGCAGTGAAGAAGGTCGCCGTTGTGAATAACTGCATTAAATAATAATTTCAAATACATGTGGTTTTATTAGTCAGACACATATGAGGGAATATTGATTTATTCTGCTGTACACTCTATTATTCACATTGAATTACTGCTTAACCACACGTCGATGCAATATCATGTAGCAAATGAATCGTTCACCTATATGCGTGCATATGTATGTACTTTGCTGAAAATCGTACGCGTGTTTCCCCTCCAGCCTCGGCAGCAAAATTTAATCATATACTTTATTAACGAGTGCAACAATACCGCATAAATAATGTTATCGACGCATAGAAATCGCGAATTAACTAGTCATTATGAATTATGAATAAGTGTGCCTACGCCAAGAGTAGAAAGCACTATATTTTTCACGCATTTGCAATTCATTTGTACTTCCTTGAAGTGCAGATTTTTCTTCGGTCGCCATAGTCTAGGCGCCGTTTGTACCGCGACGGGCGTGAATCGAAACGCCAACTTCTGTTTGAATATCGCTAGGAATGCAAATATCGATATGCTTTGGTCCAAAAAGCTGTGTTTGAGGCATGAGGAAATTTTTGGTTGAGGGTGTAACCGGTTTATCCTCCAAGTATGTTCAGTTTTGGGCTCAAATAAAATTAATCTCCGCTTCCATCCAAATTTGACTTGTATCTAAAACTTGAGTGTCGAAATTCATATCTGAATGTCGCTAGTTACGAATCAGTTATCAGAAATATGTATAATAATGGGTTGAAGTCCGAACGCTACTCAGCTCCATCCGGTATTCCCCAAGGGTCTAGCTTGGGACCACTTTTATTTCTACTGTTTATTAATGACCTCTGTAAATTTGAAATGCTTGCGATTATGTTTTGTTGGCGGCATGAAAAGTTATTCGTCTATAAGGGATATTCATGACTGTTTCGATTTACAGATATAGTTGATAAAGCGTTGAGAGATGTCAACAATTTACATCTAAATACCAACAAGTGCAAGGTTGTTAGATATAGCCGGAAAGAACCCATCATATTTTCAACTATAACATTGATGGTTCAGTTGTTTGATAGATGAGATACAATTAGAGAGAGAATACAGGGCGTAAAATTTCTCAGGAGAAATACGTGATCTAAATGAATTAATTGCTTTCCATCGATACCAACACATATGTAACCCAACTGGATGTTCATAAATACTATGGTGATGCCGTTCGAAATTATTTCAAGCGTAGAAAAACAGGACAAGTCCCCTGAACTATTATTGAAGTGCATTTTTGTGGTTACTAGCGAAAAACTAACGCCTCCTCATCCGAGACTGTAGTTTTGCAATAAGCGTGGAAAACTGCTTTATTGTTGAGGTATAACAATCCTTCGTCAGTTTTTCTCACATAACGAATCACCTTCCGTATCAAATACGTTGGGATTGTGTTTAAGGATAAGTGTCGAAACCTTATGCAAATTATAGTACGAGCCGTGCCAGGTCAGAGATTTCCGTGAGGTCATCTTGATTTTCTTTTTTTGTATTGTTTGAAAAGTAACTTGTGTATTTATTTGTTTCAACTTTCAATAGTTCTGGGTGGGATATCCCGTTTTTTGGGGACGGTGAGCGGGGTTGACATGTCTGGTACAATAAAAAAACGACAAATAGCCTCATGCTCGCTTGTACGAGTATATCTATATGAGTAATCATTTTCCAGTAGGCTGTCAGGATTTTACAAACTTGACTCGGATGCGTTTTATAATAACTAATTTTAACTGCCTCAATATTTCATTTCTACAATGATAGTAGCGCGATTTAGTTGAATCCAGGTTCCGATATTTATCAACAAAAACAAAACATCGACTTCCACGTGTATATAAATAAATGATACACGTCACAACGCTGATAAAAAGCAACAAAATAAATATGTGACACATCGCATTGCATTCAATTTAACGAAGTATAAATATTTTCCAGTAATAATTAAACTCTATGGCATGTTTACATTATATTCATATGTAACTACGCTAAATGAAAAATAAATTTAATTTGGTGCGGTATGTTTAATTAAACATTTGTACTGATAGGGTTGTTCCAAAGGGGACAGTTGACAATGAGTAATACAAAGGCTGGTTGCCACCTATTCTGAGAATACTGTAAGTATTTGATTCGAGAAGTCAAAAAAAATATTTTGTACAAAATTCTAAAATGTGCTTTTCCAACATGATTGCAATATTGTTATGACGTTAACAGCACAAAGGCTTAAATCTGACTGACTGTAAAATACGTTGAGAACAATAAACTGAACTCTAGGTCTTCTAGGAAATTAGTAGCATGGTCGGCTCGTAAACGGCTGATATAACTCTTGTTTAAAAATAAACGAATTTCATCAAAAGAAAACGGATTCTGTTTTTATTACTATGATCCTACTTGGTATCAAATTTAATCTGTATGAATGCTGAAATGCCCAAAAAACGTATTCTTATCGATGCCGTTATGTGCTTCTGGCGAATAGCTTCAGTAATTTCCGCAGAATTTCATTGAGCAAAATGAACATATTCGTAACAGTAATAAGTCTAAATGCCTCACCTTTTTGGTTTTTACTGTCTGAGGATAACGGGTCATTATCTCAACATTAGACATTCTAACGCAAGGTTACGGTATAGTGTGTAACAGTAAGACTTGTCTTCATTTATGCTCAGCGTTAAATTATGCTAGGTCGATAATGAGCATGTACTGAAACCGTTTCAGGATTTGTGAATTTGAAAAGGAACGATTGAACATGCGATCGTCAATGAAAATTCCACTTGTAAGATGCCAAGAAAAGAAAAATGGTTTTGATAGTGAACAAATCTTGGCAGCAGTGATGCAATTTTGATATACAGGGTGGCGCATAGAATCTTCAAGAAATAACTTTTTGCCACAAAAAACGCTCCAATAGCTATTTTCAAAAACAAAATGATAAACAGACCATGTGCGTAGTGAAGAAAAGCATTTACTTATTAAGTAAATTCTTTTAGTCAAATTTCTTCTGAAAGTAGTACAAACTAATCTGATGTAGGTACCTATTAAAGTCTACTTTAAGCTTTAAATCAATAAATCTTCAAAACTGCTGAACTGAAGCTTATGTATTTTAGATCATTATAAAGGGAATTGAAAGACCTTTAAAATAAGTTATCACTCGACCCCCCTTTCCACTTAAGATTTTTGGGTTGGTGTCACCCCCGCTTAGAGGGCTGCACGTGTTAACGTGATTTTTTGCCAAACTTGTGTCCCCTTCGAAAACAAAATCGCCGGGTTTTTCAAAAAAAAACCTGACCTGGCAGTAAATGCGTCTGTTTCGTTTTCGATGCGCCACCCTGTATATTCGTAACGTATTCATATATCATATTAAATTTTCAAAATCTAAAAGAAAAAAGAATGGAAAAACCTGAGAAGTGTACGTCCGCGATTTTTGTCGTTAAGAAATTCAAAGATATGTATATATTGTAAATACAGGGTGACTTTGAAGTTGAGTCATTAATTTTCAGATAGTGATTGTAGAAGGAAGATAAACTAAAATATGTGTGTAAAAATAAAAAAAAAATAAAAATTTTTAAATTTTTTTTTTACCTTGTTTTATAAAGTATCCTCCCGACAAGTATTTCAGTGCGGACCTGTATTTGATCGTGAGGTCTTGGAGCACCGGCATGCCGTCCCCTGTGAGGTTTCAAGTCACCTGATTCACGAGCCCGTTGTACTACATTAACAAAGGCACGAGGGGTTGATTGCACTCGATTGGGAAACCGATCCGCATAAACATGTGCCATTTTTTATTTCGTTTGAGCCACGCAACAGACACCACTATTCACTCACGCGTTACCGACTGACACTGACTGTATACGTATACAACTGAATAAAATAATTGTAGAAACATCGTTCCAAATTCTTTCGCTTTTTTGTTTCCGATGCGATGAACCGATAAGGCGGATTATATCCGTTGTCGCCAAACACGAGCACATAATATTATTATTGAGACAGGGCGGTACTCAAACTTCCAAAGGGCTATAACTCTGTTACTTTAATTTTACCAGAAAAATGGTAAAGGAAAAAACATTTCTTTTCATCAGATCTACTCACTGTTAAAATAAATGACTCAACTTCGAAGTCACCCGTATATTATGTAAATTTGCTCAATAATACAATCTTAATTGATCATTGACAGTCTTGTTAGTGGTCCAGTTTCGGTACCTATCTTCCAAATCCGGATTTTACCTACTACTTAATGACAATTTACAAGATACTATGAACGTCTAAAGTAAATGAAACGTACAAAGTGAAAGTTGTACGTTTTTCATACGTTTTTCTTACGCACAAGCATATTGTCATTCTATTTTGAAAAAGTGATTCATGCTTATCCGATATAATTTGGCTAGACAGTCGTGGAAGCCTCACAACCACAGGATAAGTTTCAAGTGTTAGTTTAAAATAATCTAGTTTAATAGGAAGAGAAAGAAATTGCACATTAGAGAATTACTGCCCAGAGCAGATATAATAATTCTAACTGAATGGCATACGCGTGTGTTTAATTACACGCTATTAATAGATCTGGTATGAGGAAAATGCAACGACGAGGATTTCGGAACCGATGGGAATGCGTTTAAAGGGTTCCGTTATAGATATACAGGACAGAATGGAAATATCCGGCTTATCCTGCAATAAGGCATTTGTGACGATATGTGTTATTGGAAGCGTGTTGCGATTCTTTGATGCAAGCGTCATTTCTTCTAAGCACTGGTCTATGCTTAAACCACGCGTAAAGTTATACCGCAAAATTGCTACGTGACCACGATGCCAATACGAATGAACAACTACTATGCACTCATGGACATGTCTGAACATGCAGTAGATACATCAATCTGTCTCTACTTTTGCTCTAAAGCGGCAAAAAGTTCATCATTGTTTGAATAATTTTTATCTCATATTTGCTTATCTAAGTACTTCCATAGAATTTCAATGGGGTTTATATCGGGAGACTGTGAAGGCCATTTCAGAACTGGTATTTTTTCACCCAGAAATAATTTCTTTGTATGCTTCGGGTCATTGTCTTGCTTGAAGATAGATCTTAAGGGCATATCGTTTTCTATTTATTGTAACATGACATGCTTTAGTATGTCTGTGTATACAAACTTATCTATTCTATGTAAAGGTCCCATTCCAAACCCCGAAAAGCACCCCCAAACCATAACAGACCTGCCTCCATGTTTGACAGTGGGCAAAGTGTACTAGGGGATCAATCTTTGTCCACTAGGACATCCAACGTAATGAACACCATCTGATCCAAACATATTGAACTTGGATTCGTCACTGAAACATACCCTCTTCCAGTCACAGATGCTTCAATCAAGATGCAACCCTGCAAATTGTAATCGGTCCTTACGTTTTTTCCTCAAGATTAGCGGCTTCTTACTCGGGCAACGTGCGAATAACTTCAAATCATTTAATCTGCTACTTATAGTTTTCGTAGAAACACTGGCAATTTCTTTTGTCTCGATTTCGGCTTTTAAACGCATCTTTGGACGAAATTACTTTTATTAATCTAACTCTTCTAGCATTTAGTTTTCTAGGCCGACCACTTCCCTTAGAGGTTTCCAAGATACCTTTTTGTTTATATTTCTTCAGTATTGCCCAAACTGCTTTACGCTTCATCTTAAAATTTTTGCCAATGTCGACTTGACGTTGACCATCTTTGTTTAACTCAATGAGTCCAGTTTTCACATCGAAAAAAATTTCTGGATCACGCGGCATGGTCTTAAAATCAACTTATTCCACAATACTAACTAATCCTGTTCTGACACGAAACTGTACTATACTCTAGGCGCTGAAGAAAGAAACTAAACCCAAACAAATACACGCATATTGCTCGTGAGTGAGTGTTTAGGCGCAGGAGACATTACAGGACCGCATCAAGATATTATGGGTAGTCATCAAAAATGTCATACAAGATAATTATTATCTTTTACAGTAAATTTCAGTTAGAGATTCACAAATGAGTTAACTACACTTTTTAGTTATTAGTAAGTAAGCTGCGCGCACTCATTCAGAAGAGGAACTTGAATCTTCTGAATCGTTTAAATGAATTATTAGAGGTTCAATTTGGGTATCGATGACATTGTCCAAATCCCACATTTTGACCTCAACCTTCTCCCGAACGTGGCGGATACAGTTTTTCCATTCCTCTGCCGTAACTCTATTGACTGCGATGTGAAAGAGATTTTTAACATCAGAAAATTTATAAGTATTATTATTCGACGCCACGTATTGCTTTATGTTGGCCCAAATCAGCTCAATAGGGTTCAGCTCACAATGGTAGGGTGGCAGTCTCAAGACTGTTTTATTTTGTTTTTTGGCCATTTCGTCGATCATTTTAAAATCGTATTTGTATGTATGTCTATTGACTATACTTATCAATTCACCCTTGACCATTGTTTCATCAAAATCGATCTGTTTTGAGGCCAGCCATTGTTGTATGTTTGCTTTTTTAGTTGCCATTGTGGGAATTTTTTCTATTTTTCTAGAATGGTACGGGGCATTATCCAGTACAATAACAGCGTTATTCTCCAGCTTTAGTAACATTTTGGAGAACCAATTTTCAAAGGAATTGCCGTCCATCTCCTCATGATAGTCCCCTGTCTTTTTTTATTCAAAGGCCCACAGTGCTTCGGGAACAAAGCCGTCTTCACTACCTACGTGACAAATGATCAGCCGTTTGCCTTTTCCTGGAAATAAATTATTCCTTACACTATGGATTGATTAAATTTGAAGGAATGAGGCAATTGAGTTCATTTAGCTGAATTTAAGAGTCACGGAATGCTGATCAAAAACTGAAAAACGTAGAAAATTGAAGTTTGCAACTTCTCAAAACCCATTCAAAGCAAATTGACTGCACCCAAAAATGATAATAAATTTCAAAATAACGCTTAAAAGAGGGTCGAAGTTTTTTCCTAATGACTACACTGCGAATGCACCATTTTTGGAGAATATCACACATTATCTGCTATCACAGCATATTATTTGCCCGAATTTATCAAAATTAAATTTCCGGATAGATGAAGGAGCTTACCTGCAGGATTTTTCAATCCAGCCGAAAGACCGTCTAGAAAAGCCTGCCTTGATGATGTTACTGATTTGTCGACCCAAACTTTCGCTTGAGTATGTCCAGCATTCACCCACGTTTCGTCCAAATAGTAAATTTTTCTTTTTTCATCGCGAAACTTCCGAATCTTCCTAAGGCATTCCCTTCTCCACACAACAATTTCTTCTTTCTCTATTAACATACTGTTTCTTCCCCGTTTCAAGAATCGAAAATTAAGTTCCTTCAAAAGTTTTCGGAATGTGGTTCTTTTAAATGATGGAAGATCCTCATCAGCATTAACTAATCTTAATATCTTATCTACTGTAGGTAACTCATTTCGGAAGAAAAAATTATGCACTTTCCTCCTGATGGCAGTTCTGTCAAAGTCATCTACTCCGTCCGTTATCCTTTTTCTTGCAGGATACGGGTTTGGCTCAGAAAGTGAGTGAGTGCTCCTATATTCCTTAATGATCCTATAAACACTGGACCGACATACTCCAGAAATATGTGCTACCTTACATATAACTTCGTCCACGACCAAATCGGGTTTTTCTTGAATTTGGTTTTTGTATATATTTAATATTATTTGTTTTTCATTTGCACTTAAATGTAGCTTCTTAGCCCTTTTTTTGGGTGGGGTTGCGCTGATGTCAACCACTTCGTCGGCTGTATCTGTGTCAGACATCGTATCTTAGGCAATATATAAACAAAACGTTCCACTCGCGAAAAACGATTATACGCTACTGAATGCGTAATGCGTATGCAATGCAATCCTGTGCGTGAATTAACTGTTAGATGCCTGTCGTGTCATCTACAATCACGTTTACAAGTCCAAACCTGTGCAGATTCGTAGAGCGCCGACGACTGCTAGTGACCTTGAATTTGTCTGTAGATCGATGTTACTCCAGTCAATTTAGGTTCAAAGTGGATGTTTTCTAAACCAATTTGTTGTTCCTACATCAAAAATATATCGATGATGTTTTGTACTGGGAGCTCATGAAAAATCAAGGTAACTTATTTTAACAGTCATCCTTTTTCTAGTCTCAAGATGACACGAAAAAGGGTCTGTGGATTCACTAGAAATACACTGCCGAGGATGTTTAGACCTAAAGTGACTGGAGTATATCCGTGGATGCTTTCGAGGGATCTGTTCACGTGCTGATCACTGTTTACGTTTAATGTCTTTCTTCAGCGCCCAGAGTTTAAACTAATGTTGAAAAGAATTTGTCTACATATTAATGTCCCCATAAAAAGTGCTTATATTCAGACATGTATTGTGTTCATTGCAGATAATGTAAAAACACTAATAACGCATTTGTTAACGGAGCAATGAAGTATGAATTCGTTAGGTATTTAGGTAAATATTCATATTTGTCTATATACTTTTGTCTATTACTGTATATTTCATTTAAATCCTGTGCATTTTTCTCAAATGGGTCTCGGTTTTGATTCCGGAGACAGCGCTGTTTCCCGCGTTTTATCACTTATCAGTACAGTATAGGTCTAGTATTGGAGAAACGGAATTCAAACAAGTAGGTGTGGTAGTTTTAAGGATGACAATATGAAATTGTAATCATATTTGGACAAAAAAAAACTCAAAAAATCTCGTCTCGTCACTTAATTTATAGACCTTGTATTCCTTATCCTTATCCTGCATGGCGAATTTTTGCGATGCTAATAAGAGCAAGAAATGGCAACATGCGGTATATTCTTTTTTCGGGTGGAATCTGCCACCCGTATTCTACTAATTACCTCATTCTTACGTAAACCAATTAGTCCGTCGCCGGTGGTATTTGTATAATTACGGACGGCATCGCGCACACAAGATAGAGCTGCGGCTTGCAACAACTCTATTGTGCAGATCGCGCGCGTGTACGCCACAATGTAATTATGGGCATTGTTAGTTAGCCCAGTGACCTACGCGGAAAAATACGCTCCCGTCGTTCATAATTCCGCATTTACGGAGATGAAACTTGAATGAATTGCAACAGTGATCGTTTGTTATTTGGCTCGATTTCTAATTCAATCGGTTGTCTTCCAGTTTGTGTTTACTTGTGAGAAAAAGTGGAATAGAACGGAATTTTATTGAACTCCATTATTTTCTGGCCAAATGGAAACGTATATTTAGCTTTTGCTCACGTTTCAGCCACCGCGTGTTTTTTTTTTGTCCAAAGAAGAGATAAATGACCTGGAGAGGATCGAATCACTAACAAGGCGCAGAAGCTACTTTCGCGGAAGTCCTTAACTTATCTCGTGGCAATAACACTGATCAACAGCCAAAAAATATCCTAAATAAAATCAACAAAATATTACTATTTTTAATGTGCTCAAACCGGAATGAAACTTATTTTTTCAATATTAGTTCAAGTTTTAGAGATACGGTAATTATATGTGTTCCTGCTGTGACAGTGTTAATATACTGTAATTCACAAGAATGCACGTGCTACATTTTTATATTCGGCAAGGAAAGATGATGTAATAGGCATGATTGTGTTACGTTATACATACGTGTACATTATATTGTTTTATATTAGCCATTTTTTCCTCAGTTGGCTGACAGCGTTCATGCAAGATGTCTCGAAAGTGTGTAAACAATCCAGATCAGTTTTGTTACGTGTGTGGTGATGTGACTTTTGCGTCTCAGAGACAGTCTATTACTCCACTAATAACAAAGGCATATCAGCTTTATTTCGGTTATAAACTAGGTGATCAAGACAAACAGTGGGCACCCCACATCTGCTGTAATACATGTGCTTCAAGTCTGAGGAGCTGGTTAAATGGCAAAAAACGGTCTATGCGCTTTGCTGTCCCAATGGTTTGGAGAGAGCCTACAAATCATATTAATGATTGTTACTTTTGCATGGTTCCTTGTGTTGGACAAGCCGCAGGTATGTCCAAGAAAAAAAAATCGGTTATTAACTACCCAAACATACCATCTGCGATGAGACCTGTGACGAAAATCCAATTCCAAAACCCCCAGAATCCTACACTTGCGAATCAGAAAACGAATCAGATCATGGCGATCGAGTGATTCGTCAGGAAGAAGATATGCCATCAACGTCAAGAGATCCTGATTTTATACCGAGCACGTCATGCCACCAAACGCACAAAATAACACAGTCAGAATTAAATGATCTTGTAAGAGATTTAGAACTTCCAAAATGTAAGGCAGAGTTACTTGGATCAAGACTGCAGCAGTGGAACTTGTTAGAAGACGATGTTTCGGTACGTGTTTTCGTAAACGCCACAAAGACTTAGAACCATTTTTCAATATGGAGAATAACTTGGTTTTCTGCAGTAACATTAACGGCTTACTGGCGGCTTTAAATATAAACTATAACCCAGAAGAATGGAGATTGTTTATAGACAGTTCAACATTGAGTTTAAAGGCAGTGTTATTGCATATTGGAAATATTTTACCATCTCTTCCTGTAGGGTATGCAGTTCACATGAAAGAATCATATGGCAATATGAAGTACCTATTGACATGCATAAAATACGATGAGCACCAATGGCATATTTGTGGCGATTTGAAAGTTGTTGCACTTTTACTTGGGCTGCAGCTAGGCTACACAAAGTTTTGCTGTTTTTTGTGTGAATGGGACAGTCGGGCAAAGGCACTTTATTACACCAGACAAAACTGGCCTGTTCGTCAATTCCTAGAGCCAGGTCAAAAAAATGTACAGCATATGCCATTAGTAGATTCGAAAAAAATTTTATTACCACCACTGCATATCAAGTTGGGCCTAATGAAAAACTTTGTCAAGGCATTAGATAGAGATGGGTCAGCTTTTCAATACCTGCGTCAGAAATTTACAAGACAAGTGAGGCAAAGGTTAAAGAAGGTATTTTTGTTGGGCCACAGATTCGAAATATTTTGAAAGATACACAGTTTGAAAACACTTTAACAGGTATTGAAAAAACTGCTTGGAATGATTTCCGTCTGGTGGTCACTAATTTCTTGGGAAATAGGAAAGCTGACAACTATAAAACCCTTGTCAAAAATATGCTGTCATCGTATCAAAAGATGGGCTGTAATATGTCTCTTAAGATACATTTCCTACAATCACACCTGGACTTTTTTCCTGACAATTGCGGAGCCGTAAGTGATGAGCACGGCGAACGTTTTCATCAGGATATTTCAACAATGGAAAAAAGGTACCAGGGAAAGTGGAATCCTTCCATGCTTGCAGACTACTGTTGGACTCCTGGTAGAGATGCTCCAGAAACGATCCATAAAAGAACAGCAAAAAGACAGCGCATATAGTGATTCTTTTAAGTATATGAATCTTGTTACTTTTTTTAATATATCCTTAAAAATAATTTTTTTTTTTCTAAACCGCAACTATTTTTTTTATTTCATTGTCATTTTTGGATTCAGCGCCCCAAAATTAACAAAGAAGTGCACTTTTCCCACAAGATACAATTAAAAAACTAAAATTTGTTGTCCAGTGTTATTATTAATTTAATAGGAAAAATTAAACACATTAGGGATAATGAACAACAACATTTGACAACATAGACATAACATTAAAACCAACGAAATGATTACAAAAATTGATGAAAATGTACAGTACTCTCATGGAATTGCGCGCTCGTTGAAATATCCCTGGACTGTTTTTTATTCCATCACCAGCTGCAACTATTCCAAGTACGTATTGGAACTTCCTCGGTTCCGGTGTCCGAACTCAAAGACAAACGGTCACGGCTCCGAGATAACTGCACGACCACAGCGGCACCGGTCTAACGTCAAACGTCCGCCCGGACGATCGAGGTTTAACTTACGATCTTCTTGCGGCCACGGCTTCGTGCCGGATCAACAGCCACCCACGAAGTTTACACTCTCTGTCCGCCAGCGCCTCTGGACAACATTTTATTGTTCCCTTAGAGGAACCGCTAAGACACAGAGGCAGTAAACGAACAAACATGCAGGACACAATAGGTTATCAGTGGAACTACAATATTCATCATTATATTGATAATAATAAAGTTTGGGTTGAAGTCTGAGTCTGAGGGATTCAATAGGAAGGTTCGCCGTTTTTTTGATTTTTACTCAAATCGAGAGATTTTGTTATTAAAAAACGATAAAAAAATACTGATATTTACGTCGTTTAGACTTGCCCATCCCCCGAATGCAGCCCTAAACTTCGTTATTTTAGTAGCTATAAAATTCTATAACGTGACTGCCCCTAATTTAAGTATTCCCCAATAGACCTGTAACGGTTTCACCGTCCGATCGTATTTATTAAATCACTTCTCGATTATCATTTCATTAATCCCATCTCTAGCTTTTTTACTTGGAAAAATTTCCGCTTGGAGCGCGCTTGATGCGGAGTTCCTGATCTGCGATCTTCCTCGCGCTTCCTTTTCACTTGAGCCGCCGATCTAGCAAGAGCTAAGAATTTTGTTCTCTGTAGCATGAGGTCGTATAGCACCGTGTGCTAGAATTTTGTAGAATGTGTGTCCGAATAGGACAAAATGGTGAGTTTTGTAATACTATACAGTTTTATTGCTGGATCTGCCTGTAGTTTATAGATAATCGATATGTAAGTGGTTTATTTCCTGTACGATTTTAAAATATCCATCGAACGTCATTTTCGACTACTTCGATCATTCGCCATAACTTTAATCAAATCGAGGTAGAAATCGATCCATATCGATTTTACCTCTGTGTGCGTATATGTATTCATCATAGTTCAGTGAAATTATGAGTACGTTGATTATGAATATTCGATATTTGTGTTTTTATATCAGAAGCATGTGGAGAAATTTTTGATGACCACCATCTTGTTTTACGCTTTTTTTGCTATTTCATGATTTTATTTTATGAAAGGCATTTCCAATTTTCGGTTTGATTTTATCAAACTATGTGATGTAATTCTAACCTAGAAAATCGTTGGTTCTCTTTCGAGGCAGACTGAGATTGGAAATGCCTTGGCCATTAGGGCACGTTGCTAATGCACACGGTTTTTTTTCAGATTGGGGCCACCCCCTTTCCCTTTCCCTTCTCTTTGTCTTTGTCTTTGCTTTTGCCTTTGTCTTTAACTTTGCATTGCTTGGCCTATCACTTCACCCATGCATGTGCCTTGGCAGCGCTATCGCCTTTAAGTTCAACTTCGCCTACAACTGGTTTTGAAGCCACTAAATGTGAGGTCACCCCTCATAACTGGGACCTCCACTTCAAGCACCTGGCCATCCTCGCTTCAGTCCAGTGAAAAATGGACCAGCGAAAGATAAGTGTATAGTTTTATAGCAGCGCCAAAGATTTAAAACTTATTTTGTTCTTTTAAATTCCAATTTCAAATGTAATGAAAATGCTTTTTCGTTAAATCAATCTGTTAAATTTTTGTGTTCTGTTTGTTCTTCTATCCTCTAGCCATGCCATGGTCGACAAACAGCTACACGCCTGTAGATGTCTTCATGCCACCGACTGAGCTACCGGAAGCTAATGGTAACCCCCTTTCTGTGATTGTGCAGAAAAGTTGGAACCTTCATTGCATTCCATCTTTTCTGGACTTTTTGCGGAAAGGAAGGCTTACAGACCCTAAAAAAATAAGATTCACTCTACATCCCTGGAATTTCTCTCATTGAAAACATATTAGGTACCATACTTTACTTCAGAATAGTGTAAATAAAGCCTCATTATGCATGCAAAAAGAACCAATTTCGGGGCTCTTAATAGGCGTAACAAGGTGAAAAGGTATGTATGATAATTTAAATTCCATAATATTTTACCCGGTAAGAAAAAAGCAGAGATAAATAGCCTTCAAAATTATTGTCACGAGCACGCATTATTATGTCTTAATATTATTAGCTTTCAAAGCAGGATCAATTTTTGCGGAGAAATACAAAAAAAAATACTACCCATTGGAACTAAACAAAGAAAAATTATCATTATAACGGGTGATTTTTTAAGAGGTATAGGATTTGATTTTCAAAAAAACACAAAACACGTTTGACAATGACACAAGACACGATTCACGCGTCATCTGTCAAAAACAGTGTTGCCAAAAAGATACTAGCAAAAAAATCACCCATTAGAAGTAAAACAGACATCCAACGAAGTAAATAGTCATTTTAAAAGAAAAACATACTCTTGAATAATACTAAGTGACATATAAATCCGAACACCCAGTTTAAATGGTTTTATTTTAATAAAATTTTGTATAAGTACTTAATGAAGCATAATAAGTAAATGATAAAAATTTCAAAATGATTGCACTGCTTTAAAGCCCTTTGACCTTTAATAATGTGTGGATGCACCCTGATGGGCTACGCATTCTCCAACGCGCCTAGGCATGCTTCTGATCAGGTGGTCAATGTCCTCCTGTGGTATCTCATTCCAGGCAACCACCAACTCCTCTCGAAGTGCTTCTAGAGTCTGAGGAGGACGTTGCAAATTGAGCAATCTCCTACCCATCATATCCCACACGTGCTCAATTGGGGATAAGTCGGGAGATCTTGGTGGCCATGGTAACAATGTGACATCATTGTTTTGAAAGAAGTCTATATTGTGACTCTTGCAACATGTGGTCGGGCATTATCTTGTTGGAAAGTTGGATCTGCCAGGGTGTCAAGATAGGGTAAAAGAAGGGGTTCTAGAACTTCGTGGATATAACGCTGCGCGTTCATGTTACCTCTGATGAAGATTAAAGGTGACCTGGAACCATAAGCTATAGCACCCCAAACCATAACTCCAACAGTGTGATGAACATGTCTTTCAACAAAAAACTGTGGATTCCTCCTTTCACCACGTCGCCTTCTAACCCTGGCACGACCATCGTGCATGCCTAAACAAAATCGAGACTCGTCACTAAAGACAATACTGTTCTATTCCTGATCCCAGAGTGACCGTTGTCTGCACCACTCAAGGCGATTACGTCGGTGTTCTCGAGTTAAAGGGAGGACCCAGTGTGGCCGGTATGAAAACAAGCCAAAACTTCTCATTCGTCGGTAAACACTTCGCTTGCCAATAGGTCTTCCGTGTTCTGCAAACCATTCATTTGCAATGGACCTGGTAGTGGAGAAACGGTCCCTTAAGGCCAATAATCTTAGGTGGCGATCTTCACGGTCTGTTGTTCTACGGCGGCGTCCAGTGCCCCTTGCTCTTTGCGTACGACCTTCTCGAAGCCATGCCTGACAACACCTAACCACAGTGTCTACACTTCTTTGCACTCTAACTGCAATTGCCCGAAAAGAAAGTCCAGCTTCCCGAAGTCCCACTATATGGCCCCGATCAAACTTACTAAGTTGACGAAATCGTACAGGTCTCCGTACTCTAGGCATCGTAACCGATCGTAAAGGATGTCAAGAACCAAAATCCGCCAACGTTGATTCTTTACTGCGGCTGAAATATTCATTTTTAGAGCGTTAGTGAATTAAAAAAAAAGCAGTATAAAAACCGGAATGTCCAACTGATAAGGCTGAAAACTTTTTCACTTGTTATTTACAGTAAGATAAATACATTCACCAACTTTTGTTAAAATAAAACCATTTAAACTAAGTGTTCGGATTTATATGTCACTTAGTATACAATACATCAAGCGCATGCTATTAGACGCCGCGAGAATTACAGACAGTTACATAAAACCATGCTTTCGGTAGTTACATTAAATACTGTGACACTGTGACGTCACTCTTCCATAAAATCGCATGAATATTTTATTTATAATTCCTTCACCTCCAAGAAAGCCTACGATCTCCAGTCGTTGCTCTTAGCAGGATACGCAACATAAAAAATGAGAAGTTGATGTATATATACGAAATCGTAGAATTTATTATCACTTTCCGAAAGTGCTTTCGCGTCTAACAATAGCGATGGCAGTTTGATCAATCGTCGCGATCATTTTTCTCTCGCTTCGGGTGTATCGATAGGATTGGATCTTTGCTTTTATTGCGCCATCTATCTATCCTCTTCGGTGGACGACTATCGACTCCGGAGTCATCTCAAGCAAGGAACGCCGAAGAAGTTAGGAAATTGGTGTAGTATTTCTTTTCGGAACGAAATATGCGGTGTAACAACTGGCTATATTGATACAGTTCCAGAAGATTTGGACGAAGAAAGTTTTACGCTGTGTTACGGGTTTAATTTGAAATCATACTCTGCTTTGTCCAAACTGGGACCCTGCAATAATCGTAAACACTAAACAAGAGTAGACATATTTCTAGTTCAACTACCTTTAGATTTTCTCTATGGTTTATACGTAACTCTCCACCTATTATCTCATTTTGTAGTTGAGGCCCCTTCATCTGAGAATTGTTTACGTCTTCGTTTCTTTCCTAATGTCAATGTTACATTTTGATAAGTGTTCGGTCCTTTCAGTCCGGGAACAGTCCGCTGTTGTTCCATTGCTCCTCTCGAACTTTGTGTTCCGTGTCCAAGTTGAAGAAACTTCACTTTTTGGTCGTAGCTCTGTTGAGAAGCACGCATTTTGCGGATCTTTACGCCAAATAAAGTCTAAGCGTTCTTCCTTCTTATGTCTCATATAATCCTACGGGGATGTGGGAGACGGGAGTCTTCGATGCTTTTACGGCGTTCTAGGCGACACTTTTAGGCCGCACTCCAACAGAGGCTTTTTTCATCTCCTTCCAACTTTTCGTCTTCTTCACCTTACGTTTTCCCCACCAAACTACTGCTGATACCTTCAGATGAAGCCCTGACGACTTTTCCACGCCCTGCCCTGAAATGAGGGTTCCAAGCAGCCCCTGAGGAAGGGAGCTGATTCAGCTGTTGCCAATGTCCGCAGACGCCATGTGCTGAAACCCCGTCGAACTGCATCTACAGGGTGTCCGCAAAGTTGGGGTTTTCCTTTTCAGAAACAACTACCCTTGAAATAACAAAGGTAATGTGTAGTGAAACGAGGGCGACCAAGTAAAAAAAAATAAAGGAAAAAGTACTCACTCTCCAGTTGACGAGAAGGGCTAAGTACGTCTCTGCCTGAAATCGAAAGTTATTCACCCCATTACGCGTGAACGTAGATTCGTCTGTCATCAATATGCACTTCAAAAAGTCCGGATTATTGTCATGTTGATGCAACAACCACTCACAAAAGGGAAACGATCTGCATACACTCGCGATGATTCTGTAGCATTTTGAAGACATTCGCCATAAATTGACAACATATCAACGAGTTCATTATTGGTGTATGAGTGTGCCATTATTATTATTTTTTTTTTTGAAACGCAATCGATTATACGGGTTCGTTACCTCTATACGCGTGACCCTTTACCGTCGGTTGAAGGTTGCATACTGACCTGACACACTGACCCCGACCCCCGACCCAGTTCTGTCGTCGGGTTCAGCTAGTAGCCGGTACCAGTCTGGGATATCGCGGCGGGTCGCGGCTACAGGACGGTATTCAGATATTTTTGATGTTGCAGAGCCCTTTATCTCGGTTCCCTTAAGACATTGGTGTATATGGTACTAAGAAAAATTGCTTATGTTTACAAGATCTACACGTCGTGTAAAGGAAAACCCCAACTTTGCGGACACCCTGTATATACTTAGCAGCTAATTTCACTTAATATGAATTATTTATCCTAACTTCACAGCTGGTGTGATCCTGAGGTATGCATACCCCCGGAAACTTGGTAAGTCACTAATGTTCGTTTTCATTTGTTGTTAGGTGATCGATTAACCCTTGCAAAGTGAAATTTTGAATACTTGAAAATCCTGTCATAGCACCCTTCAGATAATTTTTCGCAAACCTTGTCATAGCACCCTTCAGGTAGTTTGTTGCAAACTTTATAATAGCACCCTTCAGATGATTTATCAAAAATAGTTAAATAGATTTTGGGCAAGCTCTGGAAATTGGCGATCTTTTCAGTTCCTTCAGCGCCCTAATCCTCCAGATCAACAACCACTTCGAACCCCAGAAGTAACGTTCATCGTGCAGGGATGTGCATCTACAACCACTCCCCTGGCACGAGGGTAACAACGTACTGAAAAAAAGTTCACCATAAAAGCAGAGTGAACTTTCCTGAAGGTTTTTGATGCGCTGAATACGAATCCGTGGTCCTGATCTCTCAAATGACTCTAGTTTTCGAGATATCCCAATCTAAATGTGCAAAAAAGCGTTGTTTGCCACAATATATGATTATTCCGAAAATATTAATTCCATTTTTTCAACACCCCGAGTTTTTGTAAGGAAACATTTTTGAACCATAGTTTGTAAAGCAGACTAAAATTAATTTTTAATCTAGATTCACACCCATAAATATTCGCATATCATTAAGGAGCACCCTGTATAACGATGTCTTGTATCTTGGCCACCAGGCCGACATAGTAACAAACGTCTAACGATGGACGGACGTTTTTGGGATGGGTAGTACTCTCCACCACCGTCTACGAGAGAGGTGGGGAGGGTGCCGTTTGACTCGTGAGATCCTAGCATTATTTTACCAGTTGTCGTTATGGAGCCTTGGATTCCCACAACACGGAACTCCAAGCGCTACGAGTGACAGAAAACATCACCAGTGGCTTCAATCTCCAGGAGGCAACCGGCCTCGTCCTGCTGACAAAGTCAAATATCTGGGGATCGTATTTGACAAGTTCCTCACCTGGAAAGACCACATAGAAGCTGTCATCGCAAAGACCAGAGCAGCCATGGCCCAACTCTACCCATTACTGGGTAGACACAGCCGGATGCCGCTAGCGACCAAGCTGCGGCTGATCAAGGCCATCGCCAGACCTCAGCTCGCTTACGCCTCCGCGGTCTGGGGGTACCCTGCTCCCAGCTACCGCAAGCGACTTGCTGCTCTAGAGATGAAGCTACTCCGGATCGCCACCAGTGCACCATTCACGAGTACATGAGGAAAAAAGCGGAGAAGACCTTCCAGAAAGCTCAGGACCACCCGAACGAACAGCTACGACTCCTCATGGACTACGATCCGGACGAGAGGCCTCGCAACCGCAGAGCCAGGTAGCCTAGACCAAGGTCCCAGTTGGCACCCGCTAACTGGAACCTTGACTAGGTTGGTACCCCCCCCCCCCCCACGGCGTGGAAGCAGAGGACGAGGACCAGGACGACCACGACCAGATCCCATCAGGACCAGGAACCACCAGGACCAGGACCTATCAGGACCAGGACCAACCAGGACCACGACCCATCAGGACCAGGTAACATACTAGTAGTAGTAGAGGACTTGAAACTCTTGATTTTTCGAAAACAAGAGTTTCAAGAGAACATAGCAAACCTATATCGATGCTCGCTTAACGACATCGATAGAACTGTGCGAGGTAAAGGGAACCAACCCGGCGTTACCAGAGACTCAAACATATGAGGTGACGTTGTAGCAGACCGCAGGTCACGCACAACACATGGCCTACCGAGACGCGGAGGTTAGGGTTTAGTGGGTATTAGGTGGTCTCCTCAAGACAACCTGGAGTCCCACACACGCCGTAGCTCGGGCTATGGTATGGTGCATATACGCATTCCCCCCTCACAAAAAAAAAAGCCTTGGACGGTGGATCACCGCGTTTAGGCCTATGATTGTTTCGTCCGAAATAATGAGTCAGTCATCGTCGTACAGCGTGAGTTTCGTCGCCACTTCAACATTCGTCGGAATAGAGCTGTTCCCTCACGAAACACCATCCTTCGTTGGGTTGAATCACTTCGCAGGCGTGGTTAACTGATCAACAGAAGACCAAGAGGAGCGCCGCGAACAGTTCGAACTCCTGAAAATGTTGAACGCGTTCGACAGGTCTTTCTTCGCAGTCCGACTCGATCTGCCCGGAAACATGCTGCTGCACTTCGCCTTAGTGATCGTTCGGTAAGGCGAATTTTGCATATGGATCTCCGCTTTCACCGTACAGCGTGAGTTTCGTCGCCAGATTTATCTATATGCGATTTTTTCTTATGGGGACACCTCAAGGCTAGAGTATATGCGAACAAGCCCCGTACTCTGGACGAATTGAAGGGCGAAATTCGCGTGGAAGTCGCCCAAGTTGAGAGAGCGATGTTGGAGAGAGTCTACGCGAACTTCCAAGAACTCCTCCAGCACTGCATCAACGATTTCGGCCACCACATGCCTGATGTGATTTTCCACACTTGACTGTCTCAAATGCTATTCCCTTGTGAACCTGATTCCATCAATAAATTTGTTTTCGAGTAAAAATTAACTATTTTATGATTTTTTCCATCCTCTCTGCCGCACCCTGTACAGTTTATAAGCGCGGAAAATGCACTTTAATTCTTGCGTAATTTGGTTAGTATAGAGATGGTTCCTGCCTAAAATATCAAGTTGAATGCGACAAGAATGGATCGACGCCGCATTATTCCTAAATTATTTTATGCCACCCATTCTGAATTAAGAAAGAATTCGTCAGAACCAACATGTGTTCAAAACTTTATAGCCGTTGCTAGAACTGGGAACAGGAGATGGGGTTAGAAATGCTGAGAGTGTATCATAACATCACATGAAGTTGTCCATAAATATCATTGTATGTAATATTTAGATCCCTATCATCAGTCGATTTTCCGTCAGCACGCTATTTTGAGGTTATGTTAGAAATATCTATTTGCGTCAAATTGTTCATTTTGATTTATATCTTCTGTTTTATCAGCTTGAAATTTCTCAGGATTCAAAAAGAAAACATAACCTCACAACAAAAAAGCGTTGAACAGTAGTAATCTAGAAATACCCCAGCCTTTCTGGAGGAGAGAAAATACCATAAAGGCCTCTTACAATCGTTTGGAACGACTGACGATACGGCCCTCAGACCGACTGCTAATTTGGAGACTGGCTACTCTATTTTTTGTTAGTGTACGTAAACACTTACCATTTAATTGATAAATAGTCAACACTAAGCGGGAATCAGGCAGGCCCGAAAACGAGACAGCGAAAAGATTGTTCAAAACACCAGGTTCCTCGTTGTTTTCAAGATCTCGATGGGAAACCTCGACATGGCAACTGACATACTGTTTTGATCACAGGTAGCTAGTCTTATCAATAATCACTTTATTAGGATAATCTGCCTTTGTAAATGAGTATATCTCAAGCAAATTTGTCACCCTTCTACCTGTCCCTTTGCAGTCTTCAAGTTTCTATAAGAAACTTTCTTGTACATATAGGGCTAGAGCTAACATCCTAACAGGAAAGGTAAGAAAAGTCTCAGGATGAAACTTGATATGTTCATCAAGAACCATCGATGCAAGTGTTATACTCGAAATCCAGACGTACATGACAGAATTGCCTTCTAAAAAATCGGATATCTCCTCTAGACTCAAGCATGACTAACCTTTCTTTTTTGTCAGTTTGATATTTTAAACACCATACAAATTTAACAGAAAAACCTGACCATTTTATCACTTGTGGCAAGATAAATTCGGTATGTGAAAAATTCTTGAATTCCAATAAACATACGTAAGTAATTATTTATCTTTTTTGTCGCAAACTCTATGAGATTATGACCTAAGTTGCGTAATGTTGTCTGGGTAATTAAAGGACAACTTCTTCATCGAAAAATGTGCAAAAGGTTCGTACAAATATGAGTCCGGAGAGTTTAGGTGTCTAAATTGACCTGTAACATTCATCACGGGTAGACCATAACAGCTAATCACTTTATTGGGATAATCGGATTTGTAAATGAGGGTCAAGCACCTTTGTCACCCTTTACCTGTTCCTTGGCAATTTTCAAGTTACTATCACAAACTTTCTAGTTTTAAGTATACATAGGGCTAGGACATGATTTCCTAACGGGAAAGGTACGCAGAGTCTGAGGATAAAACTTGACATGTACATCGAGAAACAGCTATGCAAGTGTTATGTCTGAATCTCGATGTACACGTCAAGATCGTCTAATGAAAAAGTCTGATATCACCTCTAGGCTCAAGCATTACCTTTCCTTTTTATCAGTTTTTTTATCATTTTTGTTACACGTAACGTGAATATAACTGAATAAGAAGAATCTTCAAAAACTGTGTGTCGGCGGTATATATTTTTCTCTTCAGAAACTGTGCCTTAAGTGCATGTGACCCAGTTGACTTCATAGTTGGATAACTCCTGTGTCAGGCAAGGCCGAATGCGGTAACGAAAACAAAAGACGTTCACGCATGAGATATCCACGCCTTCTGAGCTAATTTCCATACGATGCAACAATTGCCGGTGAAATCCCGCATTCCGCGTTTGCTGACGTCGATTTACCACTGTGGGAATTGGTCTCATCTATTGAGAGATACAATGGATGATGCATCAATGGGGTACTTGCGATCGAGACAGGCGGGTGAGAATTTTCCGCACTTTAGGTTTACGCGGAAATACAATAACGAAATATGTCGAAAGTTCTACGAGAGAACGACGAACAGCATTATTATTTCAGTAACTTATGTACCTATCAAATAACGATCACTACGGAAATCATCCTGTATAAATTCCATTCCTCTGAAACAAATTGCGGTTCGATCGTCGGCAGTTTTTTCAATCTTGTCGATTACAACCTACCGCGGACAAATCATTGTTATTTATTCTAAGGAATAATGGATGAAATTAGCAATAAGCAAACAGGGAAAAAGCGCAAAAAAATATTTATTGTATACGATCGGCAGAGGAAACAATAGTACAACGCTGCGTATGTTGTGAATATCTTTCAGTATACCAAAAAACAATTTTGAAAAGTCCACAACACCTCTAAAACTTGCTAACCACTAATTTTTTATTCCGGAATTAATTAAAGCATTTGATGTAAACTTTGAATTTGGCCTTGACACTTACCTTCAAGGTCATTTGAAGGTCAAGTCATTTTTAAATGGAACCCCTTTTTGACCTGCAAATCAACATAGCGGAAAATTCTGCGTACAAATATGGTCGTGATCGTTCTTAAATTTTGACCTTTGGTCATGGTCAAGGTCAAACTCTAGACCGTATACTTTTGACAGCGGTAATGAAGAAACGCGAAAATTATTTGTTCTAATATGTCCTTGACCATTTTTTGAACTTGACCTTCAACATGACCATAAAGGTGAAACTCAAGTTTACCTTAATTTCTTGATAATTCAGAAAACTGTGTTAATTCCAGCTCATTGTTCTTTCAGGATTGTTTCTTGGCTACACTGGCCTGACATTCTCATTGCCTTGAAGGTTTTCATTATCAAGGTTATATTCAAGGTCACCATTGGATAGGCGGGGAAAATCATAAAGAATGTCCTATACGACTACTGGTTTTTAAATTATATCACCGTACCTGGGTTTGGCGGAACATTTTGCGTTCAAATATGGTCTTGACCTTTCTTAAATTTTGACCTTAGGAGGTCATGCTCAAGATCAAACTAAGGTACGGTTATTCAGCTTGACGGACAGTACTCGCAGAGGGAAACCACTAAGACAATATTTTCATGATTTATTCCCGGATATCCAATGGTGACCTTGAATCCGACCCTGACGATGTCCTTCAAGGTCATATGAAGCTTGACCCTTCTGTTTGATGGAAAAATATACTTTTGACCGCGGAAATGGAAAAACGGGCAAATTTTATGTTCGAATATGTCCTTGACCATTTCTGGAACTTGACCTTGAACTGACTATCAAGGTCCAACACAAGTTTACTTTAATTTCTTGAAGTTTCAGAAAACCGTGTAATTTCCAAATAAACTGTTTCCTGGCTACAAAAATCGATTTCAACTTCACATGACCTTGAATGTTATAATGATTTAGGTCAGATCCAAAGATCAAGAATAAAATGTCAAGGTAGTTTCCCTATATGACTAATAGTTTTCAAATTATATCACGGTACTTGTGGTTGACCTTGACCTCCCAAGGTCAAAATTTTATATCCTAACATGAAATTTTTCTCTTTTCCTTTATGGGGTCAAAAATGAGAGGTTCACTAAAAACCGATGTAACATTCAAATGACCTTGAACGTTATGGTCAAGGTCAAATTTAAGGTCACCGTTGGAAAACCGGAGAAAATCATGAATAGGGTGTCAAGGTAGTTTCCCTATACGACTACTGGTTTTCACATTATATCACCGTACATGTGTTCGACCTTGACCTCCCAAGGTCAAATTTTCATATCCTAACATGAAATTTTCCTCTCTTCTCATTTATGGGGTAAAACAGGAGAGATTTCATTTAAAACCGATGTAACCTTCAAATGACTTTGAAGGTTATGGTCCAGGTCAAATTTAAGGTTACCATTGGAAAACCGGAGAAAACAGTTTCTCTATACGACTACAGGTTTTGACATTATATCACCGTACATGTGTTCGACCTTGACCCCCGCCCCAAGGTCAAAATTTAATATTCGGACATAAAATTTTCCGCTATTTTCACTTACGGGGTCAAAAATGACGAGATCTTCAAATGACCATGAACTTTAGGGTCATGGGCTTAGTTTTTTCACACCATTACTACTTCCCAAATTATCGGGTTCCGGAACTTTTCAGACACCCTGTAAATCGAAAAAATTCTTCAAACACCATACTCATGCCTGTTCTTGCACGCCATAAATCTATCCGCGCATAAGGTACCATTAAAAGCTATCGTACGTGTTCGCCCCGCGATAATTTACCCGTGCGGAGGTGAAGCAAAGCAGCAAAAATATATTTCCAAGTTGAAGAACGACGGCGTCGTGGCGTATACCCGCATCAGTTTTACACTTTTTTAAAAACGACGCAGTACGCCGCAACAGCGTTTACCCGCACACGGGAATCTGCTCGAACGTAGCAATTTGTTAGAAATACGTACACGAAAGCTCGATCCGTGTATGGCGAGGCGCTCGAAATGTGAAGCTTCTTTTGATGAACGTAGAAAGAAAAGGCAATTTTATAACAAACTGGACAATATCCGTCGACATCTTGTTCAACCAGTTGCCAGAGCTAAAACGGCTATCGATAATTTTGAAAAATGTATTGTCGATGTGAGAAATAAAATTGATGACACAATAAATGAAGCCAAAAGTATTTGAACTGAACCCCAAGGCAAAGGGAGACCACGTAATAATAGCAGTCACGATTACCGAGTTGCCGCATTAGGAGTATGCGACAATATAGTGAATTCTGCAAATGACAGATTTCAATTCAAAGATCATTTGGTAGCCGCATCCCTTTTTTAACTTTGGAGAATACTGAGGTAAGTTTCCTGATGACAAGTTGGAAACTACCTGCTTGGCTTATCCCGAATTAAAAAAAAGTCCTTTAAAGACAGAGTTGTCTGTTATTTATGCACGGAATGATTGCCGAGATTCAATGGAACTCAGTCTCTTTTGAAATTTTTCCTAAAAGAAACAAAAAAGCTATTAGAAATTATTGTTGTAATAATGTCAACATCAGAGGCAGAGCGAAATTTGTCAACACTGAAAAGAATCAAGACTTTTCTTCGTAATACAGGATCGCCTTACAGCGTTGTCGATGCTGTCCATTGAAAAGGAATTTATTTCGTCCATGGAAAATTTCAACGAGAAGGTGATTGAAAAATTTACTGCCAAGAGGTAAGTTCGGATTTGCAGATCACCTGTTTTATTTTGCCACGAGCCGCCACTGATGTAGGTATAAAAACAAGTAAGTCATCATTTACAACATCGCCGTTCGACTAGAGAAGCAGGCAGAAGAACTGCAACTTCTCCTCCCAGAGCAATTCGGCTTCAGATCCTCCCACAACACGGAACTCCAAGCGCTACGACTGACGGAAAACATCACCAGCGGCTTCAATCTCCAGGAGGCAACCGGTCTCGTCCTGCTGGACGTGGAACGAGCCTTCGATCGAGTTTGGCACGATGGACTCATCGCCAAAATGGAAGCCGCCGGAATCGATGCGAACATGTGCCAACTGATCCAGAGCTATCTAACACAAAGATGGTTCACGGTGAAGATTGGTACATGCCATTCAACAAGACGACAGCTGGAAGCAGGCGTGCCCCAGGGGTCAGCCTTAGCCCCCCTGCTCTACAACATCTATACTCACGATGTGCCGAAGACAGCTGACACAATGCTGGCCCTATATGCAGACGACACTGCTATAGCCGCCAAGCATAGACGACCCGAGATCATCCGTAGGAGACTACAGGATGAACTGGACCACATCCAGGACTGGTGCGTGAAATGGAAAATCCGCATCAACGTCCAGAAGACGCAGGCAATCTTCATTCAACGAAGAAGGATTGCAAGACCTCTCGAAGCATCCATCTTCGACGAAGATATCCAGTGGAGCGACAAAGTCAAATATCTGGGGATCGTATTTGACAAGTCCCTCACCTGGAAAGCCCACATACAAGCTGTCATCGCAAAAACCAGAGCAGCCATGGCTCAACTCTACCCATTACTGGGTAGACACAGCCGGATGCCACTAGCGACCAAGCTACGGCTGATCAAGGCCATCGCCAGACCTCAGCTCGCTTACGCCTCCGCGGTCTGGGGGTACGCTGCCCCCAGCTACCGCAAGCGACTCGCTGCTCTAGAGATGAAGCTACTCCGGATCGCCACCAGTGCACCATCCTACGTAAGAAACTCAACCTTGCGTAGAGACCTGCATTGGGACACCATCCACGAGTACATGAGGAAAAAAGCGGAGAAGACCTTCGAGAAAGCTCAGGACCACCCGAACGAGCAGCTACGATTCCTCATGGACTACGATCCGGACGAGAGGCCTCGCAACCGCAGAACCAGGTACCCCAGACCAAGGTCCCAGTTGGCACCCACTAACTGGAACCTTGACTAGGAGACTAGGAGAACTCGCGGTTGCTCCCCCCCCCACGGCGTGGATGCAGAGGACCAGGAACCACCGGGACCAGGACCAACCAGGACCAGGACCCGCGACGACCAGGACCCACCAGACCCAGGACCCTTCAGGACCAGGACCAGGAACAACATATTGGTAAGAGGACTTGAAACTCTTGATTTTTCGAAAACAAGAGTTTCAAGAGAACCTAGCAGACCCTCTATCGATGATCGCTTAACGACATCGATAGAATGTGCGAGGTAAAGGGAACCAACCCGGCGTTCCCAGAGACTGAAACACATGAGGAGACGTTGTAGCAGACCGCAGGTCACGCACAACACATGGCCTACCGAGACGCTGATGAGTCGGGCCACGCGGAGGTTTAGGGTTTAGTGGGTATTAGGTGATCTCTTCAAGACCCTGGAGTCCCACACACGCCGTAGCTCGGGCTATGGTATGGTGCGTAAATGCATTCCCCCCTCACCAGAAAAAAAAAATTACAACAGCGTCACAGAACGCTATTGCAGTTATTTCGAGCAAATTATACATCGGCCTTTTATCATTCAATTTTCCCGATGTCACCGAGATCAGAAGCTTCATAATGAAATAACGCTTTTGACTAATACTAAAGAGTAAAGACGTTATATTTACGGATTCGTGCATCGAGGAGAGCAGTGGTGGCAGTAGATTGCACCCTGTCCCTTTTAAAACTATAAATAGAACGTTCATTAAAACGTTCATTCCGGTAACAGCAGCGACGATTTTTCCATCTCCATTTTCTGTTTCCATCTATATTTAGCACATAATCAGGCCAGCCAAACTCATATTTTCATTTACTGCTTGCAACTCGCTCTGCAAATCATCAAATACCGTCTGGCTTTTTATTATAATTGGGGATTGATGGTATGCTTACAACCGTTGCAGTATATACACAGTACAATAAACATTTGAAAATGTTATGTGTTTATATTTCTCCACTCTTCTCTAATTTGAACTTGGACTTTTATCGGAATAATAAATTATTCAATATATCCAAGAGTTCATTACGATAAAGCTAGCAAGAAAGGGATTTAGGTTAATTGCACCATTTTCGAGGATTTAGTAGTAATACCAGCGGTAAATTTTCTGAAATTGCATTGAGCAACGCGAACGCATAATACCAGTAGTTTTTGGTCATAAAAAGATTATAATCTATCGGATATTCAAGACAGTTACAAATAATTATTATTGTTTTCAGCGATATATTATACCCACTATTTGAAGAATATCGTAATTTGTTTTGTTTAACACTAACCTCAGTCTGGATTAACGTAAGAAATTCGGAAATGAGGGCAGCTCTCCGATAGCAGTGTGCGTTAGATACTGTTACAGTGTGGCTTCTCCTATGAACGAATTTTCATTCAACGGTAAAGAAATTCGCCAGCTTTCCACCTAGAAAACGTTTAGTTTCGCTACTGTCCAACAGATGGCGCCCCTATATTTCAGTAGCGCCATCTACTACAGAGTAGCGATACTGAGCATACGGAGCATGTAAACCAGTTTTCATCAGAACACTGTTTTGCATCTTTTCACATTCGATATCATGATGCAACAATAGATTCTCAAAACTATTTTATACCATTACGGAAGTTGACATTTTCTATAGATGGCTCTGCAAATACCTAGCGATCACACGCCTCATAAATTTCAATGACAACCTGTAAGGGCTGCTGAACGTTCAGGTAAATCTCGCTAGCCTTAGCCCCCCTGCTCTACAACATCTATACTCACGATGTGCCGAAGACAGCTGACACAATGCTGGCCCTATATGCAGACGACACTGCTATAGCCGCCAAGCATAGACGACCCGAGATCATCCGTAGGAGACTACAGGATGAACTGGACCACATCCAGGACTGGTGCGTGAAATGGAAAATCCGCATCAACGTCCAGAAGACGCAGGCAATCTTCATTCAACGAAGAAGGATTGCAAGACCTCTCGAAGCATCCATCTTCGACGAAGATATCCAGTGGAGCGACAATGTCAAATATCTGGGGATCGTATTTGACAAGTCCCTCACCTGGAAAGCGCACATAGAAGCTGTCATCGCAAAGACCAGAGCAGCCATGGCTCAACTCTATCCATTACTGGGTAGACACAGCCAGATGCCGCTAGCGACCAAGCTACGGCTGATCAAGGCCATCGCCAGACCTCAGCTCGCTTACGCCTCCGCGGTCTGGGGGTACGCTGCCCCCAGCTACCGCAAGCGACTTGCTGCTCTAGAGATGAAGCTACTCCGGATCGCCACCAGTGCACCATCCTACGTAAGAAACTCAACCTTGCGTAGAGACCTGCATTGGGACATCATCCACGAGTACATGAGGAAAAAAGCGGAGAAGACCTTCGAGAAAGCTCAGGACCACCCGAACGAGCAGCTACGATTCCTCATGGACTACGATCCGGACGAGAGGCCTCGCAACCGCAGAACCAGGTACCCCAGACCAAGGTCCCAGTTGGCACCCACTAACTGGAACCTTGACTAGGAGACTAGGAGAACCCGCGGTTGCTCCTCCCCCCACGGCGTGGATGCAGAGGACCAGGAACCACCGGGACCAGGACCCACCGGGACCAGGACCAACCAGGACCAGGACCCACCAGGACCAGGACCCTTCAGGACCAGGACCAGGAACAACATATTGGTAAGAGGACTTGAAACTCTTGATTTTTCGAAAACAAGAGTTTCAAGAGAACCTAGCAGACCCTCTATCGATGATCGCTTAACGACATCGATAGAATGTGCGAGGTAAAGGGAACCAACCCGGCGTTCCCAGAGACTGAAACACATGAGGAGACGTTGTAGCAGACCGCAGGTCACGCACAACACATGGCCTACCGAGACGCTGATGAGTCGGGCCACGCGGAGGTTTAGGGTTTAGTGGGTATTACGTGATCTCTTCAAGACCCTGGAGTCCCACACACGCCGTAGCTCGGGCTATGGTATGGTGCGTAAATGCATTCCCCCCTCACCAAAAAAAAAAAAAGGTAAATCTGGATTTTTGTCAACAGTGTTCGTTTTTGACAAAATCTACGTCAATCTAATGAACGTATATCCAAGCAGAAGAATCATTTTTAATTAAAAATTTGGGGGTTTTAACGAAGACGAGTTGACCAACCACCACTCCAAGATTCTCTTAGCGTAGTTGAATTTTGTGGGGCGTATGATAGTTAGGTTTTTAACGTTATTTGAAGGAGCTAATGTGTACGGAAGATGCAAACTAAAGTGCTTCAGGGACTGCAACGCATAATATCTTCCCAGTATACACCGTAAAGAACCCAACGTGACGTGTTCGGACCAGCTCGAGATGCCGTATGAAGAAACAAGCATGCGACTTGACCACCTCTATACACCATACCGGAGCAGTTAGCTTCTTCCATAAATTCTCGTTGGGCGTGCAGGCCAGTAACGAGCAGCCTGTTTTCCACCAGGATAGAACAGACGAGGTCGGCGATTCTGACGAGCCGAAGTCTGAACAAACGTAGCCGAGCTGCTTCTCCGCTGAATACGTGTTTACTATCTTAAAGGAGGCCGTACACTACACCGGCAAGGTTTACCGAATAAACAATGAAGTGCTATTTGATGTCTCTTAATTAGTGCCACCAGAGTCTCTGATGCATCCAGAAAAAAATTAATCGCTCATTCTTGTCTAGCCAAATGTAGTTTTATTTTTATTCAGGTTTTTTCTTATAATGGGTTGTCCAATAGGGACGCAGGAAAGTAAACGTCAATTTGACATAGACGCCATCTTTGTTTTCTGTCATTTTGTCAGTTGAATGTTTACCATTGATCGCTATGGATTCGTATTCGATTGAAGACCGCATTAAGGTTATTCAAGAGCACTACAAAAATGGTGCAAAAATAAAAAAACACGTTTCGCGCGCTTCGTGAACATTTCGGTCGCAACCACCGCCCAAACGAAACAACCGTCGGTCGTCTGGTGCGTAAATTCGAGGCAACAGGTTCTGTGGCAAATCTGCCAGGCTCTGGCCGGCCAAGGAGCGTTCGCACACCGGAAAATATTGCTGTTGTGAAGGAGAGTGAGAGAGACGATCCGAAACAATCAACAACGCGTCGATCCCGAGAATTGGGCATTTCGAGAACCAGTTTGCTCCGCATTCTCCACAAGGATTTGAATGTACACGCCTACAAGATCCAATTGACGCAAGAGCTGCGTCGGGCCGACCATTTTTCGCGCCGAACGTTCTCAGATTGGCTCCTTGAACACCGCCAAATTGATGCCAATTTTTCATCAAAAATCATGTTCAGCGACGAAGCGCATTTCACTTTGAATGGGACGGTAAACAAGCAAAACTGCCGCATCTGGGCGAACGAAAATCCCCGTGAGTATCAAGAGCGGCCGATGCATCCTCAAAAAGTGACTGTGTGGTGTGCATTGTGGTCAGGTCAGGCATCATCGGACCTTACTTTTTCGAAAATGCGGCCGGGGACGCCCTTACCTTCAATTCTGAGCGATATCACATGATGATAGAGGACTATTTTTTGCCGCAACTTCAAGGAATGGATATGGACGATGCTTATTTCCAACAAGACGGTGCAACATGCGACACAACCAACGTCAATATCCATCGATTGCAGTCCTTCTTCGGTGATCGCGTGATTTCGCGCAGAGGAAATGTGCCATAGCCACCAAGATCGTGCGATTTGACTCCCTTGGACCTCTTTTATGGGGATATTTGAAAAGCAAAGTCTACGTCAACAAACCAGACACTCTCCATGAACTCAAAAACAACATCATTGCCGAGATAAATGCCATAGAACCGACCATGTTGCAAAATGTCATTGAAAATTTCGACCATCGCGTGGACGTCTGTAAATCCAGTCGTGGTGAACATTTGAGCGATATTATTTTTCATACATAAATGAACCTTCAAAATAAAGTACCCAACTTGATTTGAATATCAATCTTTCTTGTTTTAATATGCGTTTACTTTCCTGCGTGCGTTTTGGACAACCCCATAGTTATTAGAGCTCAAACGCGCAGATGTTTTACTTTGCCAACTCAAGGACAAACTTTTTTCTGCAACTTGTTTTTTCGTAACATAATGACTATATTTAAATCATGCTGTGGCGACAATGTCAACGTTTTATCTTTGTTTTTGTGAAGAAAGCAGTTACTGAAAGCTGAGTGGTACAGATATTTTTAGTTATTAGCGACTTTGACAGCGGTAGAATTATTGCCTATCGAGATGTTGGTTTGTCCTATCGCGAAACTGGCCGCCGTGTTGATTGTACTGCGATGGCGGTATAGGTGTGTGTCGTGTGCGGATAGAAGAAGGCCAACTGGTCGACAGAGGCGTACTACACAGCGTCAAGTTAGGCGCTTCACAACCAGACATCGATCATCTCATTTTTTCAATGCCTAGACGTATACAGGAGCGTATTCACATTCGGAATCGCCCAACACATTATTATTTTTTCTTATTACTTGTCAATAAAATTTCGCGCGTTTCATTCTTGATGTAAGACTACCTCATTGCTAAAAAGTTGAAATTATTTTTTTTGGGTGTAACACTTCTAATATCACTGAGTACATATTACAATAACCAGTGACCTTGAAGCAACTCAAAAGCATAATTGTTATTCCATTTCAGATTTTTTAGATGATTCGTCTTTGTATCTCCATTTTCACCACGATCTTGATGCAACGGTTTTAAAATCAAGCGTCTCCAAACCTTGTACGCCTTAGGGCGTTGAGAAACGTAGGGATACAGAGCGCGTAGTGTATGATCGACTTTAGGCGGCATTCGAGTTTCTGTTGGAGCATGAAAAATGTAGAAAAGGACAAAGTTTGCGGCTACTTTAATAGCAGTTCCGGAGGCATCGCCGACAGGTGCAATTTTTATGCAATTTTCTGTAGCACGAGACGTCGAAATAACAGAGAACCGCACTCAATTGTTCGAGTTTGTAGAACAGAGATCTAAATCTTGTCTGCGCTGGAACACTGCATACTTTGTTGGATACTTTTTGTTTCTCAGTCGCAATCGATCCTTGCTGGGACTCGTCAGTACCATATAGCTCTTTGGCAGACGACCGACCTAAAGCTATATCGTAGTGAAGAGACAAAGGTCAAGATATTGAGCTAAGTCACTGCACAAATTGATGGTTCATGCTTTTAGAAGTCAGCAAAAAAATGTTCACGCTTTTCACCGTTTTTGAGCATTTCTGACCTAAGAAACACTAGATACTGAATTAGCATGGAATTTCACAATTAGTGGTGCAATTTTTCTTTGTGAAATATCGACCTTGCATCCCATTTGCGCTATCGGCATCGAACCTCTATTATTTTCCAGAAAAAAGACAGGATATTTATAGACCGATATAATAATGAGATGCAAATTGGCGCGCGAGTTCAGTTTTATTTATTTGTCGGCAGCTCGTACACATACAGGGCGCACCGACAAAGACGGTAACGTAGTTTCCCCAGGTAAAATTGTGCAGGTCAGTATAATCAAAGGTCATCATGTGAGAAATTTTGTCCATGGAAGCGTGGAGGGACGACTCTTCTCCAACGTTACCACCCTTAGAAATTCATCGCCAGTTGAGTGAAGTATATGGGAAACGTGGATGGCGAAGATCGAGCAAATCTTGCTCGAAGATCGGCGAATCACGATCCGGGAACAAGAGGTTGAATTCCTGGGGATTTTGAAAAAGCTGCGACGGGGAAAACTCTCCCCATGTCTCACGACACACGATGGATTGAATTGAGCTGGGAAGTGATTGCCCGTTCCCTCTACAGCCCTGACGTAAGCGTTTGTGAAACTGAAGGAGCCCCTAGGAGCTCAACGGTTCTAGAGAACGTGGATTCTACGTCTAAAAAAATGCATAGAAAAATATCTTAAAGATCAATGTTTCCAATGATACATTCTTTTTTTCAAATTAGAAATTCCTTGTGCCTGGGAACCTTATCTTTGAGACAACCCTCGTATTAAAATATTTGCTGGTTTTGTTGGGACCCCCTGTAGAGAGTTGAACAGAGAAAACGAAAGAAAAGGTCATATGCACTCGGGAGGTCGTCTTCATTGTAGATTTTACTATCGTCATATTGTTATGTAAAGTTATAATGTATCGCATACATAAAGTTTACGAGTAAAAACTGGTATGACACAGGACAACGTACCTACAATACAGACAGTGTAGGTATTATATTCAGAAACAAATTGGCGCTTCTTACAGCAATACAGTATTGCTATATTTAGCGAAAAATTGCCAAACTACGCGTTTTTTGCGACTCTTAGGTGCTAAAAACCCATTCTTACTATCGATGGCTACATGGAAATGGAGCTTTGCTCAATGAGGTAATTTGGGGTGCTGAATATGAATATCATAGTGAAAAAATTCTAAAGATTCATCAGACTGGATTTAGGGTGAAAAGTTGACAGGAAACTATTTTTCCGGGTTAGCACTGTATTGACATCGAATCTGGAATCTATGCACCCGATTTACCCAGAAAACAAGCTTCCATCTCCATCATGGACGCGCAACAGTTTTTAGATATTTTTTATTAGACGTTTTTTGACAAAGTTGAACTCTTGCCAGTATCTCCAAAACAAGGCATTTTCGAACGGATTGGGCCATGGATTCGGTTTCAGCGACCCAAAAAGCGTATCCTTTCGATCTGGTTGGCCAGCGTCCAGACATTAGCCTACGCCTAACTTCGATATCCTGCTGGTCTTTGGCATTGCGAACAGCTTCGTTATATTTGTTTCTGGACTCGACGTCGGCTTGTCTCTTCTCTACAGTGGGGTTTTGTAAGAAGATTCCGTGTGGCTTGATCTTCGAACAGCCGTTGGGCACTGGTTAAGACACTTTCACTGTATGAGGGATGCATTCCATCATCCCAACGTGGACAATTTCGATTATCGATGAACAGACAGCCGACACATCATCGTCAGCGAAACAAACTTCTCTCCAAGGAAATGTGGAAAAGAAGTTCCTGCCCCCCCCCAGTCGGCATGTCCGTAATGCCAAATGCTGCGTTTCTTGTGTGGAAACACGCGTACATTTATAAGACACCCTGGATAACGCAACCGGGTGGTACCGCCTCGGTCGACTGATCTTAAACTACCACGTTCTTTTTGCGTGTTAATGACGTTAAATAGACCTAAAGTGGATGTACCGTCATTCGGCAATCGGTACTGAGGTATTCCTTAACGCGTGTATGATCACTTGAACGGAAAGAAGTTGTATACTGCATACAAAAACTTCCAGAACAAGAATTTGACTACTCATAAAAAACATTATTGCTACAATATAGCCGATATACAGCTTAGATGCTCAATAATAGTGTTTGAGACAAAAAATATAGCTAAACCATTAGACATCTTTTCAGATCCACATTCCGAATATAAGCAGCTATACTATTATTTTTTTTGTATAAAGACCTGGAAAAGCATGGAAGTTTTAGCATCGACAACAATATTCGACTTTAGTATAAACCATTTGTAGCAAAGATACGGAATAATGTAGCGTTCTTGATAAGGCTGCATCTGTGAACAATTCTTTGGAACAGAAGACCTTAAAGAACTTGATACGGTAATTGAACATTGCAGGCTGCGACGAATTCCCTTGTCGTTGTTACTGCAGTTCTTTCAATCTTGTTCCGGACGTCTGAACTGTGTTACTTTAGCTCAAGTTAATCTAACGAAATACGTTGATAGTCCAGTCAAGGACGACAAAAATTATACGGCAAAGAGAAAATGTTTATAGCCATTTACTACTGCTTCAAATAATGGTTGCTTGACTTCATTTTGGAGTAGCGCTCTATTTTTATATTTAAGACAATAATATTATTCTGCACATGAGATATACAGGGTGACTTTGAAGTTGAGTCATTAATTTTCAGATAATGATTGTAGAAGGAAGATAAACCAAAATATGTGTGTAAAAATAAAAAAACAATTAAAAAAAAAGTTTACCTTGTTTTATAAAGTATCCTCCCGACAAGTATTTCAGTGCGGACCTGTATTTGATCGTGAGGTCTTGGAGCACCGGCATGCCGTCCCCTGTGAGGTCTTAAATCACCTGATTCACGAGCCCGTTGTACTACATTAACAAAGGCACGAGGGGTTGGTTGCACTCGATTGGGAAACCGATCCGCATAAACATGTGCCATTTTTTGATTCGTTTGAGCCACGCAACAGACACCACTATTCACTCACGCGTTACCGACTGACACCGACTGTATACAACTGAATAAAATAATTGTAAAAACATCGTTCCGAATTCTTTCGCTTTTTTGTTTCCGATGCGATGAACCGATAAGGCGGATTATATCCGTTGTTGCCAAACACGAGCACATAATATTATTATTGAGACAGGGCAGTACTCAAACTTCCAAAGGGCTATAACTTTGTTACTTTAATTTTACCAGAAAAATGGTAAAGGAAAAAACATTTCTTTTGATCAGATCTACTCACTGTTAAAATAAATGACTCAACTTCGAAGTCACCCTGTATATTTACCAAAGAGTAGTGAAATCAAGAGAAGACACTTCGCGAAATGTCGGTCTCAGTGACCTTGGGTTTCTTCTGCTTTGTATAGGCGGAGTCGACGGCAAATTTTTGGTTACGTTATCGCTTACTGATACAAGGGTTGTTCAAAAGTAACCCACATTTTTTTCAGGCACAAAGAACTTTTTATTTGAAAAACTAAGGCACCATTGAAAACGTTGATCTTTATTTATTTTTCTTCATAGTCGCTATTTTTTCTACACTTTTTTAGACGTAAAATCCATTTCTGCACTCCCGTCTCGAACCGTTGACAATTACTGGACATTTGAACGAGTTAGCATTTGAAATACTGGTCATTTGAACTGCTGGCACATTTGAACTATTGGGCATTTGAACTACTGGGCATTTGATCTACTGGACATTTAAAATACTGGACATTTGAACTACTGGACATTTGAACTGCTGGTACAGTTGAAATACTGGTACATTTGAACTACTGGTATATTTGAAATACTGGTACATCCTCATCGGAGACAAATGGGACAAAAAGTGGGAGACATATAACGAATAAAAGTGGGATACACCTAGCGAAAGAAGTGTGACAAACCTAACGAAAAAAAGTGGGATAAACCTATCGTAAAAAAATGTGGGACAAACCTAACTAAAAAAGGTGGGACAGATCTAAGGAAGAGAAATGGGACAAACCTAACGAAATTACTGGTACTTTTACGCTACTTGTCATTTGAACTACTGGTCATTTGAACTACTGGTACATTTAAAGTATTGGTGAATTGCATTACGTCTAACAGATGCATAGTATCACTGAGATCTGTTATATATCAATGTGTTATAAGTAACCAGTCAATCTACTTGACGAAATCTTCAGAGAACCATCATAGAAGAAATAACACAAACTGAAGGTTAGGCGAAATGGATGGTACATTTAAGGATCATAACATTCAGAAAAATATACAGGGTGACTTCGAAGTTGAGTCATTTATTTTAACAGTGAGTAGATCTGATCAAAAGAAATGTTTTTTCCTTTACCATTTTTCTGGTAAAATTAAAGTAACAAAGTTATAGCCCTTTGGAAGTTTGAGTACCGCCCTGTCTCAATAATAATATCATGTGCTCGTGTTTGGCAACAACGGATATAATCCGCCTTATCGGTTCATCGCATCGGAAACAAAAAAGCGAAAGAATTTGGAACGATGTTTTTACAATTATTTTATTCAGTTCAGTTATACATACAGTCGGTAACGCGTGTGAGTAGTGTCTGTTGCGTGGCTCAAACGAAATAAAAAATGGCACATGTTTATGCGGATCGGTTTCCCAATCGAGTGCAACCAACCCCTCGTGCCTTTGTTAATGTAGTACAACGGGCTCGTGAATCAGGTGACTTAAGACCTCACAGGGGACCTCACGATCAAATACAGGTCCGCACTGAAATACTTGTCGGGAGGATACTTTATAAAACAAGGTAAACATTTTTTTTTTATTTTTACACACATATTTTGGTTTATCTTCCTTCTACAATCATTATCTGAAAATTAATGACTCAACTTCAAAGTCACCCTGTATGTGTAGATATAAAAGCAGTCGAGTCATCATCTACAAAAGCATCGCAGAACGTTAAAGTGGTCATGCACCGGTGTGTCAGTGACGACACCGCCGCAGACCAGTTGGAGTTTGTTACACTTTGCACAGTCACAGGTTTCGTTTATGGCCATTATTTATCTATGTAGTTTCTAACTTACGTTTGCGATATGTGTTGTGATAGCGAGCCAACCTGAACCGGTCTATAAGCGACGCGATTTTCCAGCATCGTATCCCGCCGACTCCTGGATCTCCGGCAAGCGGGCTCGGAGCCAAATCTTCGTCGCACTATGCGCTAATTTATAGTGGGAAGGCCGTGCTGTCGGTAAATAGCGAATACCAGGCAAATTAGTTTTTGATTTATCGAGCCGAGCTAGCTGGCGCTCTACCTGTTGGGGTTATTGCACAGCTCAATTTCGGATAAGTCAAGACGAGCTCCAATTAAATACCAGTCGGACTGGGGATAAATCGTTACTAGAAGAATACGTTTTCAAGTTATCTGTGATGGTACAGCAACAAGTTACGAGGCAGATCCTAGAGAAATCGATACTCTTGGCTCTCAAACGCAAACAGGTATAACGGTGACTCCTAAGATCAACCAGTGCGCGTTTTGAACCTAATTACAGTATTGCTGTGCTATTGATTGAAGTGTTTCAGTTACCTGAAATGCGAGCAATCACTGAGTATCTCCTCTATTCTACTGTACCGAATACATTCCTGATCATAATACTTTTATATTTATTACCATGAATATTTATGAAGTTGCTGAATAGTTACCGGGTTATTGAATACAGGTATGTTAAGGGACTATGAGCCCGATTGCTGGGTTCAGGGGGTTGCGTTCTTTGCTGCCCGGTTTCCTCTATCAGGGGAAATGTCGGAGCATTTTGGATGTCGATACGACGGCGAAATATCTTGCTTGCAATCCACGCATATGCAGATATCATTCCAACACATTGTTGGAAAGACATCCAAGTGGAACGATAATCGTGAAATCGCTTTTCAATTATAGAAGAACACTGCAGGAGTGGAGAACATAGGGTTTCCACTTGCGGACTCTTCTAATAACAGGAGGCCATGGCTGGATCAGATATCGAAGAGATTAAACGGAACAGTTGAACACCAACCAGGCGACTAGATCGTAGACGCCGATGACAACGCTAACAGTCGCGTTAGATCGCGTTGGCGTTGCTCCTTTCGTTTGTTTCCACTGAGTGGAATGGGATTCATTATGTACGGTAATGCGTTCACAAGTACCCAGTCATAGACTAGTTAAGTTTGTCTCGTATCTTCCGATACTTTCCAAGAAAACTGGAAATTTGCTCGTGTCCAGTACGTCCAAAAAAGGATCAAGGAATCAGGACTTATATATAGCTTTGCGGTGGTGTACAAATCGGGAGCTTCTGGAACAGCACGGCTTAGCGACAGCCAGTAAGGCTTCCGGTGCCTCCTAGCTTATTTCGCGCTACTGAGGAGTAAGCACATCCAGTCATATGGTCAGTCTCATGTCGTTGCTCTTGATATCACGAAAGCCTTCGATCATCTGTGGAAATCTTCCATCCTACGGCCTTCCAGAGAAGATTTGCAGATGGATCCTCTCTGGCCGCAAGATATCCGTGGTAATTGACGGGTCCTCCTCTTCATTTCACAATGTCAACGCGGGTGTTCCCCAGGGATTGCACCACTATTGATGAACTAATGAAGATATTCAAATAACTAGATCATTGGACTGGATTAATTCAATTCAACAGTAGATAAGCATGAGGAATGGTCCAGTCTTGGTGCAAAAAAGGCAACAAGGATCAAAAGAGGCCTAGTTTTCAGAATTAGCCTCCCCACCACCACCACCACCACCACCACCACCACCACCACCACCACCACCACCACCACCACCACTACTACTACTACTATATCCATTTACTGTCTTTTCGGCTGTAGGGGTTGGAAACACGAACGGTTACAGCTTCAAGACCATTGTATTGTGGTGTCGTACATTGGACCGAAGAACTTTCTTTGACAAATATTCACCAGGCTAACGCAGAATGCAATTTCGCCACAATCATCTGCGACGTAGAGAGAAATAGTCAACTCCCAACGCCTTGCAGGTAGCGTTAGATCTTCGAACCACACTGTCGATGGATTTAATAATTGGCTGAATTAACATGATTTCAATTGAAAACGCGATTGGTTCTCAATTTGCGAAGTCGATTTCAATAGAACGCGATGATCGAACAGAAATAACATTACCTGTCATCGCAAGGCAATTTATCGTTCCCAGTGCCTTTCATACTACGAGGGATGTCACGAAGACTTCGCAACGCTGTATCTTTGCCGCGCGTGATGCTATGCGAAATCTGGCAACAGCGTCGTTTTTGTCGGCTCACTCACCACCGATCCCAACGAGAAGCGCCTATTTGCGATGCTCAGTACCGACATGACAGCCATGCGGAATGGAGTAGAATAGCAGTAGGTCGAATGACCAGTAGTTCAAATGATCATTAGCTTAAATGACCAGTAGTTCAAATGTACCAGTGGTTCAAATGTACCAGTAGTTTCGTTAGGTTTGTCCTACTACTTTCGTTAGGTTTATCACACTTTTTTCGTTAGGTTTGTCCCACTTTTTTCATTAATAGGGATGGTAAAATTGATGCATGAATACTACTTATTATATTAATATTTTAGTGGAAAGTGACAGTTTGAAAAATTCACGCCCTCACGCCACCATGAAATTGTCAACTGTGACGCTATTCTTGTGTCGATTTCACCAACCAGAATTTCAGTTTGTTTTTTTTTTTATATCGAAACAGCCGCGCAGGCAGAAGCCTAAATGCCGGAACACCGCGGCTGCTATGATGATCCCAAAGAAATTTTGTTAATACGATTTTTGAACTGCCCAAGGTTAGTAGAACTGGGAAAAGCTTCCTCCCGTAGATTGTTCCACAATCTAGACACCCTCGGGACAAAGGAGCGGTCGTATCGGCCAGTTCTGGATGTACGAAGTTTGACACGGTTAGGATGGGACGCCGAAGTCAGGCGGGTCTGTCTGGCAGGCACATCGCGCGGCGGCATCATAGAAGAGAGCTCTGAGGAGCAAAGCCCGTTGGTGTAGCGATAGAAAAGAGCTAGATCGTCGACGGCCCGCCGGTGCGAAAGAGTCCCGAGACTGTCTGTTAGAGAAGAGTCATCGATCAGTCGGACCGCCCTCCTCTGGACAGCATCGAGCATGGACAATGTAGTCGGGGCGGCAGCACCCCAAATGTGTGAGCAATACTCGAGGCTAGGCCTTATCTGGGCCTTGTATAGAGTGAGAAGGTCATGCGGAGAAAAGTACTTCTTAGCCCTAAACAAATAGCCTAGCTTTTTCCCAGCAGCTGCAGCTATTGAAGAGATGTGTTCGTGCCAGATCAGGTCCTCGGTGATCTGGACTCCGACCAGCCGAAATGAATGGCTCTTTGGTAGAACTCGACCGTCCATCGAAACTGTATGAGCGCTAGGACGCTTTTTGTTCGTCAAAGTACAGTACTGTGTTTTGGAAGCATTGAACTGTACAAGATTGTTGCGTCCCCAAGCAGTGATAGCCTCCAGATCTCTTGTCAGAGAAGAAGTCGTCGCTAGTCTTCTTTTTTCCAGCTCAGCGGCAGAGATCGGCTTGTCACTCTGAATTCCTGCATGTAGAGTGCTGTCATCAGCGAAGCTGTGGATTGGGTTGATCGTGCAGGAAAGGAGGTCGTTGATATGTAAGAGAAACAGTGTTGGAGCCAAGACCGATCCCTGGGGAACACCCGCGTTGACGTTGTGGGATGAAGAGGAGAATCCGTCAATTACGACGGATATCTTGCGGCCAGAGATAAAGTCAGCTACCCATCTGCAAAGCTTTTCTGAGAGGCCGTAGGATGGAAGTTTGCTTAAGAGGGCAGCGTGCCACAGCTGATCGAACGCTTTCGTGATGTCAAGAGCAACGACATGAGCCTCACCATGAGACTGGATGAGTTTACTCCACAGTTGCGTGACGTAAGCTAGGAGGTCCCCTGTGGATCGTTGGTGCCGGAAACCATACTGCCTGTCGCTAATCAAGCTGTGACGTTCGAGGTAGTCCAGAAGCTCGCGATTTATGCACCTCTCCATCACTTTACTTATAACAGAAAGCAGAGCTATAGGCTTGTAGTTGTAAGGGTCGGTTTTAGATCCTTTTTTTGGGATGGGCTGTACATGAGCAAATTTCCAGTTTTCTGGGAAGGTGCCGGATTCATAAGATATCTGGAAGAGACGCGAAAGAACTGGAGCAAGCTCAGCTGCACATCTCTTCAGTACAATGGCAGGAATCAAGTCCGGACCAGAAGCTTTGTTGTCGAGCGACAAGAGCACTTGTCAATCTAGTTTCGATTTATCTGAGACATTTGACGCTATAGATAAAAACAAACTGAGCCAAAAATTATACACTACGGGTATAAGAATTTGAATTGGCTGATCTGATACATGGAGCATCGGAACCTTAAAGTGAACCTACAGTATCAGATGTGTATCCTGTTGAGCAGGGTGTTCCTCAGGGATCTGCATTGGGAGCACTGATATTCAACGTATATGTATAGTCAGATACCAAAATTCATGACAGTAGCAGAACTCATCGTGCGCCACTGCTTTGTCGCGGAGGCCTGTGAAACAGAGTTAAAGCAGTGGCGCACGTTGAGTTCTGCTACTGTCATCAACTTTCGTATCTGACTATAACTGATTTGCCTAGTCGTATAGGTGAATCATCTTCATACCAAAATTCCTAAATACGATCAGGACCCTCTGATCTTGATTGTTTTGTTTTACATGTTGTTACCACATATACAAAGTATCCGTTTCAAGAACGAATAGCGGGGGACCTTTTTTGAAAAGCCCTGTACGCGGTAGCGTGTATATCTATCTCAATAAGCGCATTTTAATTCGTACAAACTGAAATCTGTTGCATCAACCGTTATGATCCGTTCATTTGCTTACAGTTATCGCGCAATAATTTCTCGCTCAAGTGAAGACCGCATTAGGAATAGGTGGTACAACCGGAGACGCTGCACAAGATATTCATCATTCTTGGTACGACACGCTCCGTGGAGATGAAATATGCTCCGGTACTACCTGTAAGAAGGTGCTGCTAATCCCGACGATCTCAACGCGGCAAAACGATTTTGTTACCGCGCATCATCAATTATATTTTCTGTTGGCAAAACACCTATAAAACGTCAACAGAAAAAATCCGACGAAATGTCAACTTCTGCCTACATAGTTTCTAGTGTGCAACTAATGCATTCCGCGTTGTATCAACGTAACAATAATACTAACCGGTGAAAACATCTACCTTCATTAGCTTAAATACTAAAAAGCTCTATCCAAACTCATATAATGACATAGAACACCATTTTGATATGTACTTTTAAGAATTTTGTTGTCATTACGGCGAATCCAAAAAAACAGACGTCTTGTGACTGTGTTCCACTCCCCAACAGTTCCTTATCCTGTTCGTATCTTTGGAGGCGACATAAAGCGTTATGCAACTTGTTAGGTAACATGTGCATCTGAGAATCCAGGAAAGATCGCAGGCGGCCGACCTAGACTCTCACTTTCGACTGTTTCTCTACATAACTCCGTGCGTCTCGCATCTAGTGGCTTGTCGCGCCCGCACAAAAAACAAAAGTACTCGAATTTTTCGATAGAGGAGACTTTCTCTTCGCGGCGACCTGCTTTCAGAGACCATCGGCAGTGTCAGACCTGCCCAGATGAATATTTTAAATCCTCGCTTCTCACATTACCCACGCCGCTATCGCTAGATGTATCAGACTGCAAGCAATTAATTTCTTTTCTGTTAACCAACCTGGGCACGTCCAACGCGGTCGCGACTTGCAGAGCTTGCACGGTACACATCGTAGCAAATTAATTTTCCGGCCTTCTTTTTCAATCGAAGTACAGTATATTCAGATAAGAGATAGACCGGATGTAAACAAAAGGTTCGGGTGATTTTCACGCTAACGCCGCCGTCTCGACGTAAAACAGGAGCCCTCATTGGTCAATTCGCAATTAAATGCCTATGCCGAGCGGCAGAGCAGTCGTATCAAGGCAGAGTCACATTCAGGTTCAGACGTGTTACGTATGTCGTGTGCGTCATTGCAATTTGATATTTCTTTGGACGTTTTCGTTTGTTATCTTATTAAGTTGTTGAGTTTGTCGTTGTTATCGTTATACCTTGTTATTGATTGTTATTGTTATCAACTGCTTGCGCAAAATGCCCAGTAGTACAGATACTGCCGATGAAGTTGTAAACTCCTGTAGTCCACCTAGGAAACGCTCTAAAAAAAGACACTTGAGTGCAGAAATGAAAGAGGTCATTTTGAATATATATAAGATCGAGCGCGAGGAGAACGAGGCATCAACCATCAAAGAAATTGTTGTGAAGGTTTCTCACAAAGTTGGGGTGTGTCGCGCATCAGTGTCTAATGTGTTAAGACAATACAAAAAAAATCACACCTTTTCTGAGCCAATGACCAGTAAACATCGCAAAAGTATTGTTAAATCATTGGATGAAGCTGATAAGCATGCGATTAGGAGGAAAGTGCATGAATTCTTCTTTAGGAATGAAATACCTACTATAGATAAAGTACTGCAGGAGGTAAATGGAGATACAACGTTGCCAAATTTCAAACGATCAACTTTCCATGCGTTACTGAAGCATTTAAATTTCAAATGGAAAAAACGGGGTCGTAATAGTTTACTACTGGATAGAGAAGAAATTGTGCTATGGAGGAGGGATTATTTAACAAAAATTGGGAAATATAGAAATCAAAACAGGAAGATTTATTACCTTGATGAAACGTGGGTAAACGCAGGACACACTACAAGTAAAGTATGAGTTGATGATTCTGTAACTTCATCCAGGAGGGCCTTTCTAGATGGACTGTCCACCGGATTAAAAAATCCAGCAGGTAAATACGAGTAATAGACAACAATCGGATGTTTTTCAAACCTTGGGAACAAGGTTCTAAACATTAATTCCAGGGGGCAGATAAAACATATTACAAGTAACAAAACTTTTACAACTTTCGATAAAATGCGTGGATGTTTTATTGTCATTTTCATTTATTAGAACTTTTTTAAGCCATATTTTTATGTGTTTTCGATATTTCAATAATTTTTTAATATAATCTTAAAATATGTCGAATATTATAAACTTAAAAAAGTTACTAAGTTTTATATTGTGTACCGTTCCTAATATTTCTAATCATTTTAATTCATACTTTAAGCTTTATAAAGTTATAATTTGTTAATATTAATATTTGCGCGTATTTCAGGTTCCTGATCATTCATTTTTTAAAGGTTTATAACTGTAAATTAAATTGTGAAGCGCTGAGTAATCATACGACGTTCAATATTCTTTCTTTCAATGTGACTAAATAATCCCAATTATAGCAATCTGATACTCATGTCTCAATGTTTTTTCGCTGAATGTGATGAAAACATTTGAAAAAGGTTCGCTTATTGAAATAAATCTACACCAGTTAGTACTTCGATTTAGAGGTAAAGGGAAAAGGCTTATTATCTGCCATATTATATATAATAAAAGACGTTAATTATTATTATTATTATTATATTGGCAGTGAGGATGGATTTGTTGTTGACGGTCTGTGGTGCTTTGAGTCTAAGAAAACTGGAGATTACCACGAGGAAATGAATGGCGAATCGTTTGAACAATGGTTTTCAAAAATTTTACCGAACTTAGAGGAAAACGCAGTAATTGTGTTGGATAATGCGCCTTATCATTCTCGAAGAATGGAGAAGGTCCCAACAACGGCTTCAAGGAAAGTTGATGTTCAAAATTGGCTCCGCTCGAAAAATATCAACTTTGAAGAAGCAATGCTGAAAGTACAATTATTAAGAATTGTCAAGGATCACAAGGCGGAATATCAAAAATACGCCATTGACGAAATGGCAGCAAGTCAAAATAAAACTGTACTCCGTTTACCTCCATACCATTGCGAGCTCAATCCCATTGAGCTCATATGGGCAGAGGTTAAAAATTATATAGCACAATACAACTTTTAAATTTTGTGACCTCAAAGGACTTTTCAAAGAAGCACTAGAATTAATAACAGCGCAAAAATGGGAAAACTGTATTAAGCACGTGAAAGACAAAGTTGAAAAGAGAATGTGGGAACTGGACAATATTTTAGAGGAACAAGTCAAGCCATTCATTATTGACGTTGGTGCTTCAGGCAGTAGCGATGATGAAAGCTCATCAAGCTCATCTTTCCAATAAAAGATGTCGTTCATCAAATTCGGTAAGTTATAAGTAATTATAAAGCTACTGTATTTTTTAATTAATTATTGACATTTTTGAACCCATTTTGGCAAAACCTATTCAAGAATCTACTTTCTGACAATATTCAACCATGCACATTTTTTTACGTTTTGAACGTTTTAATTTGGTTACATATTTACCTAGAAATCAAAAAATATACTAATCAATGTTCTAAAAGCAATTTTAAGAGATATACGATTATTTTTAATTTAGGCTAATTTAAACGCCATTTTGAGATTATATTCGACTGTATTTCACCAAACAACAGGCGGCATCCGAAGCTGGAAATCGAAGCGAAAATTTTGAAACCCTTATGTATATTTACATCATTATATATTTCTTAGCCCACCCCCACATGATCCTATATCCATCACCAATCGTATACACATCGAATTGTGCTAATTTACTACAAAGTTACGCAAAGCAGCATCTACTATCTAAAATATGTACTGCGTGACTCTTAATACGTCCCTGCCGAATGTTACAGCGTTCGATGATCACGTGGTCTTGTTTATGTCCGGTCTATCTCTTATCTGAATATACTGTAGTAGACGGTAGGATGTCCCAAAGACTGAAAGTTCTTTTTTTAAACGCAATTCTACAGAAGAACGTCTATCGATTGTTGTACTGTATTGTAAAACTCAACATCTCGTTATTGAAATTTTTCGCGATTACGGTGCTTCCTTGCCCGCGGCGTGGAATTAATTTCTCTCGCGAATGCCATATTTGCGCCTCGTTTAGTATACAATTGACTACCAGATCAAAGACCAGACGAGAAAAGCGAGAGCGTATGGCGATTTTTTTTCGCTCGCATTCCACAGTCACACCGTCATCGTTCTTGACCTCAGATGGTATGCAATTGCGTGTTTGGCGCCTCTTCTTTTTCCTTTTGGTGACACCGTTTTTGGTGGCAGCGAAAGTGGTCCAATTGCATGCAAGATGCAGTTGTTGCTCGAGAATGGGATCTGACGATTGTAGATAGAGGGCCACGGGGAAGAAATGAAAAAAAAATTGTAATTGAAAAATTTTATAAACAGAAGCACCACAAATATACAGGGTGTAAACGTTATGACAGTCATTAAAGTTAAGCAAAGTTAAAGAAGCAAAAATTTTCATATAACATGGGGGCCAAACGGCATTTTTTTAGAGAAAAGCGACTTACCTAGTAGTAGTAATAATAATAATGAAACTTACTTACTGACTAGAAATTTTGGCTTAACTTAATGCCATTTATTTGTTAATTACCCAATTTAAAAACGTTTTAGATTAGATCATAAAAATTAGTAAGATTGTGGTGATTATGGTCGATATAAAGCTTTATAGATAATAGGTTACCTTGCACGCCCCCCTCCACTTCCACTTTGGCCACGCCCACCGCGTGGTCTGATTGGCGGATCAGACGGCGGTCAAATTTGAACGGGGTTGATGGTATATGTTGATTGGTGGGCCGGCGCTAGATGGCGCACCCGACCGGAAGTGATCCAGACAGCCGACGGCTGCCGATCGCCTTATCAGTGTTGTTGTGTTCGCCTGCGGTTACGATGATAGTAAGGTGTAGTGTACAGGGGGTCGGGTGCGTTGGTAATCGCGTCGCAAATAAGGTTAGGTATACTATAACTATCTAAAACTGTAATGACTCATCGATGTTCACGTGAACATCACTTAACTACCAGTAGTCGGCTGTTCATAGGCGGGGTATGAATGTTTAACATGGGTGAACTAGATTTGTCACATGCTTAATAAAGAGTGGTTTAAAACATATTGTAAGTCAAAAATTTGGGAATTACCTTTATTCATCGTCGCTTCCACTTACATCTGACAGTAATAAACTGTCGCTATCGCTTTCCTCGTTGAAATTGACTATAACTGACTCTATGATGGTGTCGATGTGGTGGTCAAGCTGCCACGTTTTTGTTTCTTCCTTCACAACATGACGGATAGCATTCTGCCAAACTTCGGGTGTTTCTAGCTGTATGGAAGTCTCAAGTAAAACCTTAACGTCTGGTAATTTGAAGGTTGTGTTATGGCCCGCAATATAACCCTTCACTTGAGCCCAGATGAGCTCTATTGGGTTCAGTTCACAGTGGTAGGGCGGTAACCGCAGCACAGTGACACCACATTGACGGGCATCTCATCAGTCACGTAACTAATGTTCGCAGGTTTGTGCTGTTTAATTTTTTCATACAATTCCGCTTTCACACATGAATCGTCAAACGGGATTCCTTTTTCGCGCAACCATGGCTGCATGTCACTTTTTCGAGATCCCATAGTCGGTACACGTTCGGCTCGACGACTATGGTAGGAAGCATTATCCATGACGATCAGTTGGGCTCAACTCGCTGAAGCACCCCTTGAAACCAGCTCTCGAAGCAGCTGGCATTCATTTCGTCATGGTAATCACCTCCTTTCTTAGAGACGAAAATCAAGTCACACTCTTCTAAAAAGCCACTATCGCTACCAATATGAGTTACGATCAATCTTTGACCTTTCCCTGACGGTCCACGAAGACCTGTTGACAAACCTTCATTGCTTGCTTGTCGGTTACTCACTATGTTTTTGTCTATCCTGCATTTACCCATGTCTCGTCCAATTAATAGATTTTTCTGTTTTGTCGCCTATATTCAATAATTTCGCGTAGGTATTTTCGACGCCAGGCGACTATTTTAGGTCTCTCTATCAATACTGACTTCCGATTACGCGTTTCGTAACGAAAATTAATTTCGTGCAGGGATTTCCTCATTACCTCGACGCTCATTTGGGGTATAATTTCATTTTCCTTGATCGCTGCATGTACAGCCTTGAGGGTTGGTATCTCATTCCTAAAGAAGAATGAATGTACGGTTCGCCTTAACGCCATTTTGCTATCGTCATCCAATTTAACGGCCTTTCGTCCCTTCAAATTAAACTTTGGATCAGTAGTAGCTCCAGTTTTCTTCTTTTCATGCACCACCTTGCGAATGGTCCACTCTGGAACGCCTGTCATACTTTCACAACGCGCGAGTGCATCTCCCTGCGACATAGTTCTGTTCAGATAATTGAACACGTTGAGCACGATTTCTTTCGCGTCCCTCTTCAGTGCTTTACGAAGCCGTCTACTTGTTCCCTGGCTTTCAGTACTTCCACTCGTGCCATTTGTACTCTCCATGGTTAAGTATAACCAAAACAGTAACCACAGAAACCACAACAATAACAATCACACAACAATTCTTATAAAAACACACAATATGCGATCGCTCAACGAAACACGTTCCAATGCGCTGCCGACGCCTATGAGTCTGCCGGTCGAGGCGCGTATTTGATTTCATTGGTTCTACCGGCGGAGAACAATCAGCCATTATTTCCATCTCTGTCTGTGCTGTTGACCACCGCAAAGCCACAGAAACGACATATGCCGTACGCTATACGGCTGTACTGAAAGGAAGCCGGGATCGAGCTCTGATCACGTGTTGATCACGCGTATGAGTCATTACAGTTTTAAATAGTTGTAGTATAGATAGTCGTTCAGCGCAGGTGTTGTCGTAGCGATGATATGCAAGAGGTACACAGCGCGGGGCTGTAAAGCATGGGTGAATGGCGGGAGCGCAGGCTGCGAGGATGACGTCATGCGTCATTGATGGTTTGTGCTTCTCGCCGCTAGATGGCGCTGCACACGCGCACACTTACCACTAACTGTCTCAGCGTTTCACCTGGTGTGTGAAAGTTTATTGAACATATCAAAAAAAATCCACTCATATCAAATTTTCCCGTAGGATTCTATAGACTATGGTATGCGATAGTCCTACGCGGGGGCCAAGTTCCCGAGTGCTGATATCTGCATTGATTTCCACGATATTTAAAATTTGTTCCTCCTGCTGTACAGTAACCTGTCTTTCACGAGTGCGAATATTAGTGTGCTGAACACTTCCTGTATCTCGATTCGAGAACATTGTAAATAAACACGACGACGTACGCGAACAATAACTAACCACTGTTACCGTTTGCGATCGATTGCCGGTTCGATACGAGTGATGAACGATCGACGCGCTGCTGTCATGTGTGTTTTAAATATTTAATTTAATGAAACTTACTGACTACAAATTTTGGCTTAACTTAGAAAAACTAAATGCCATTTATTTGTTAATCACCTAATTTAAAAACGTTTTCGATTAGATCATAAATATTAGTAAGATTGTGGTGATCATGGTCGATATAAAGCACCTTAGACAAACATCTATTGACATTTGGACCATGGGTAATATGAACTTTTTGACTTATTTTGACTATTACCCATTTGAATAATGACTACCATAACGTAAAACAAGAGTAGTATCAATTACAAACTTCAAGGTTGAGACTAGGTACTTTGTAACAAAACTTATTCTATCAAGAAGACAAGTTGTACTAAATTTATTCACTACTGTGTTAATTCTTGAAGCACATCATGTTATTTCTTTGTATCAAAACTTGACATCGCGATGAAGTTATTTGAATGATAAACAATACTACATGCTTACTTACTAGTCAGGACGATTTTGGTGCATCTGCGCTTTTTTACCTGTAAAAGAAGAACGTTATTAGAAGCCTTGACAAAATCTTAGAAGAAATATTGTAAAAGACAGTACAGAGGTCAAAAATATACCTTATAATAAAATTATCATCTATGGTTTCAACTAATTTACATTAGCAAAATATGCAACACTTAGACCCAGTTTTACTAGCAGGAGACCAAAATTCTTGATGCGGATTAAAACAGATCAATGAGATCGATGAGAAGGCATCTTTCTTAACTGAATATTTTTTCACTAGTTTGAGAGTTATTTCAGAAAAAAATCGACTATATTCATCACTAGAAAAAGATCATTGATATATTATCATCCGGATAGAGATTTCAAAAAAAAGTATCGCGAGAGAATTTCTAATACTCGACGCAACTTTTTTTTATTTTTTGATCCTGCAACGTCCATCCCATAAATCGACATCATCAGAGAGGGCCATGTTTTCCTATGGAGTCCCCTTTCGCTTGACGGGAACAATCATATGGCCAACCAATTTTGCCAATAAATCAAAAATGGGACAAAAACTGCCAGTGAACCGCAGGTGCCAGTTTGGCGCCTTTTTATGTCTGACGTACAAGCCTCACATGTTAGCACGGTCATTTTATACAATCACACACCAAAATCATAAAAAATTTTTTGTTGATTATAGAGAAAATCGGTACCGGTTGTAACGGGTATCGGTTGTAATATGCGATGTTTTGCCGCCATTTTTGAAGCTGAGCGCGAACAACCTGTACTCAACACAAAAATATTGTTTTTAAGTTTTATTTTTATTGTTTTTTGTAAAATCAGGGTGTTCCTTAATGATATGCGAATATTTAAGGGTGTGAATCGAAGTGTTGAAGTTTTAGGAAAAAAATGGAAATTAATTGATATTTTCAGAACCGCTTCAAATATTTCACTGATATTTAGTGCGTAGTGAAAGTTAATAAAGTTGCATATTTGCAGTACGAGTACGGACTTCGATATTTTTTAAGATCGTTGAAATCAGTATGTACAGGGTGTTTCAGTTTATTGTTGCATAACTTTAAGATTCGATAGAACTTTTAAAATTAATGCGTAAAGTCTATATAAACATGGGTCGAAAAATGCGTGGCTTCCGAAATACAGGGAGTTTAAATTTACTTTCTAAAATAGTTTTTTTTGAATATTTCGAACAATATTTGATGTGTAACAGTGAAAATTGGTATGCAAGGGTTTTTTGGTACGACAAAACGAACCATGGGCATAGTTTTACTGTAGCCGCTAGAGGGCGCTCTCTACTGTACCTGTAGTGTATTAGAATGACCGAAAAATTTTTCTTAGTGCAATTTTTTGCTTTTTGAATAAAAAAACTGATTCTTTGCACTTTTCAACATAAAAATGCTCTCCTGTGAGTTTTCGTTATAGTTAGCCGTTTTTGAGATATTTCGATTTTTAAGGTTCGGTGCATTTTTAATTATTTATGGGAAAATAATATTTTTTTTACATTTTCGATTTGGGCATTACAAGTAATTAAGATGATCGTTTAGATTGTGTTTTTAAACACAGCAATAATTCCTAACTCCAAATAAACACAAAAAAACAGAATATTAATTTGTTTAATTTTCCAATATTATTTTTAACAAATTAAATTAATTATTTACAACTAAAATGCTATTGGATAGTTAGGACAAACATACAAAATCTAAAGTAGTTGCTCAAAATGTAAACCCAATTGTTCAATACACAATTCACATCTACGAATGATCGAACGTGGTATAGCATTATTCAAATAAGGCCTTATTTCAACACATGCATTCCTGATTCTGTCTATTAGCATATCTCTTGTGGTTACGGGAGTCTGGTACACTTTTTCTTTTAGAAATCCCCACACAAAGAAATCTAATGGATTTAGGTTAGGGGATCGTGGAGGCCAGGCGACTGGTCTTCCACGGCCGATCCATCTTTCTGGATAATTTTCGTCCAGCCAGTTTCTAACTATTCTCGAATAATGAGCTGGACAACCATCAAGCTGGAACCAGACCAATCTTCTTAAATCTAACATAACATCAACCCACATATTTGCGTGTTCAGCCTTTAAAAATTCCAAGAAGGTCGCAGCATTTCACCTTGCAGGCAAAAGGTAGGGTCCAAATAGTGGATTACGGTAGATACCAATCCACACGTTCACACTAAATTCATGTTAAAAATTTCTTTCCCGAACTGCATGCGGATTTTCATGCGACCAAATATGTTGATTATGAAAATTTACCACTCCACGTCTAGTGAAGCATGACTCATCGGTCCTTAAAACGTTACTTAAAAACTCCCTATTATTATCAGTTCTATCAAGAATCCACTGACAAAATGTGATTCTTCGTTCTCCGTCCCCTGGCTGTAGTCCTTGCACAGGTTGCAAATAGTAAGGACGTCTATGGTCATTTCTAAGAACACGGTGAACATGGCTTGCTGAAATTCCCAAGGCACCAGAAACTCTCCTAACACTTGTGGTCGGATCTCTATCAAACTCACGCAGAATCATAAGGGTAAATCTGCGCTGACGAACATTTATGTTTTGATCCCTTTGGAGATTTCCAAAACGATTTTTAATTATTTGGCGATGCACTCTTACAAATACTGAGCGTGTTGGATGTCGTCTGTTTGGAAATCTTCGTGCGTATTCTCTGGTTCTCTGGCTGCTTCTGCTGCGTTTCCATTTACACAGCCATACACAAAATGAATATCCGCTAACTCTTGATTGGAGAATAAAGATGGCATTTTTATAAAACTTACAAAAAAAAAAAACAGGTAAAAGAAACTAAATTTCGTGCATTCTCAATTGCAAAAAAACGTTTCAGGTTTCAACAGACAACAAAACTAACTGTCAACTAATTGACGTTTAACCTTATTCTGCTTTCAATTCCAAAAATATTTGCAGGCACAGCCTACTTCTAGAAATTATCAAGATACTGACTTTCTAACGTTATTTTATCATAAATAATTAAAAATGCATCGAACCTTAAAAATCGAAATATCTCAAAAACGGCTAACTATAACGAAAATTCACAAGAGAGCTTTTTTATGTTGAAAAGTGCGAAGAATCAGTTTTTTTTATTCAAAAAGCAAAAAATTGTACAAAGGAAAAATTTTCGGTCATTTTAATACACTACAGGTACAGTAGAGAGCGCCCTCTAGCGGCTACAGTAAAACTATGCCCATGGTTCGTTTTTTCGTACCAAAAAACCCTTGTATACCAAATTTCACTGTTATACATCAAATATTGTTCGAAATATTTAAAAAAAAACTATTTTAGAAAGTAAATTTAAACACCCTGTATTTCGGAAGCCACGCATTTTTCGACCCATGTTTATATAGACTTTATGCATTAATTTTAAAAGTTCTATCGAATCTTAAAGTTATGCAACAATAAACTGAAACACCCTGTATATCAACTCGATTATTTAAGATTATAATTTCAAGGTCAGAATAGTTTGTTGGTGAACGAAACGTTGAAGTGTCCATTGTAACATAAGCATTGGCGATTGTTACATGTTACAACCGACACCAATAAAAAATCTGGCTTTACGTGCACGGGAATCTGGCCATTTAATAGAGAAGAGTTCACTGAAGATGAGTTTGCCCCTAGCACTATAACCGATAGGCTAGAAGATAATACCAACGATCCCACTGATCATCATCCTGAAGAACCAAACGGAAATAAGCGCTCAGTAAAAAAACTCCGCTGCTAATATCTTCCCTAACACCGTCAATCGCCTCGTCAATGCTTTCAACACCAAAAGTTATGGACCAGTCGACTTCGCTCTTTTCCCCAAAATCTAAAGAACATTTCGAATGCCTACTAAGAAAAAGTTTACACCCGAACAAATAAGACCATGACCTTGACATTTTTTCAACTAAAAATATTGAACGAAAAATCAAAAATTACATGTGAATTCTTGACTAGATCTACCGTACTATAAAGTAATGCAGGCTGCATTGGACATACACGTCCGCGCCCGGAGCCTGGCTAGCCTCCGGTTTATTTTAACCCCGGAAAAATGCGCATAAATACCTCTAAATGTCAGAGCATTTTTCGTTTTTCCCTCTGATAAATTCCAATGGATGCATTCATACGCGGATGAAAAGGAGATGCGCATTTTTCTATGATCGATCACCTTTCCGTTCGCGACCCAATGACCCAACAGATCAGCATCAAGCCTCAACAAATATACCCTTAATGTTATTAGAAATGAAAATACAGAATTTCTCTAAATAAAACGTAGAGACACAACTCTTCTTTTCCTCAACAACAATGACAAAAATTCGCGTCAGGGAGATTGACCCATACTTCCTACAATTACGTTGGATGATTCGAAGAACATGGATCACTTAGGTACGGCGAATCTTCGACCTTTGCATATACTACGAGAGTTGTTCAAGTCACTGCCATAGCGTTTCTGAAATTGAAGGAGCACCTAGGCGGTCAACGGAGCAGTCACCAAGTTTCCAAGCGGGCTGAGGATTTCTTGCTTAAAAAATGCGTAGAAAAATAGCTCAAAGATCAGCGTTTCAAACCGCAAATTCGTTTTACAAATAAAAAATTCCTAGTGCCTGAAAAAAATATGGGAAACCTAGTAGTAATCTTGTGTGATTTTACCTGTCTTAAATTAAGCACTGTCTGTCTTTGGATATTAGCAAATAAACGCAAATATTTGAAAATGTTTTTCAATTGAAATTAACTGAAGGAATTCCTTCAGATTCGACAACACTGTGCTCGATATCCAGCACGCGTCAAAAGCCACGTGCGTTGGGCTCGTTCATATTGGCCAAACGCCTTAATTGCAAATATCTGTCCAGATGTAGACATTTCCATTCCTACTCAATCTAAGCGCGTTTCGTAATATGTTAACAACCATACATCTAGGTACACAATGGGTTAATTAATGTACACCGTGCATAATTCCAAACATGAATGGGTAGGAACGACCAGTCATGTATTCAACTGTTTCTTGGTAAAGCACGTGCGTTTTGTCTGAGAAATAGACCCGTTTTGTTGTTCGATTCTATTTGAATTTTTAAACCGGCGTGATATGTTGCTTAATTTTATGCAAGATAGTCTGGGCGATATGTAGACATTTGCAGTGATATTCAAATTTGTTTGGCGACCAATCATTCTTCGAGGTCGAGGAGAGCGCAGGAGGGCCACAGTGTTGCCGTACTTCACGGTGTTTTTATTTAGGTCTTGGTCTGAGTCTTATAGACGTTAAATTACGATGATGATTAATAATTTATCAATTGAATCAGTCATTTTAAAACCTCACATAATTTTAATGATTCAGGAGACAATAAAAAGTGTAATTCACAAATAAACCAGTGGAAGAACTTTTTTAGGTTTGATATAGTTTTTGAATTTTGAAAGATAAAAATGTCGGCATACATTTTAATTTTGTACGTTTTGATATCTAGGTACATAAAGGTAGGACGTTCTATGGCACATTGTAAGACAGTATCCAAATCAGTCGCCGCGGGGTATATAGGTTAAACTAGTTTGTTTACAAATCGAATTTGAAAAGCGGAAATTGGCACCTAAAAGCAATAGTGATAGTTCACATGGGAATCTTTGCTGTTGATACTTCGCGAGTGCATTCAGAACGTTTTCTTGTTCAGAGTCATTTAGGTTTTTTATATCGAGCAAAGACTGGTTTAGGTGAAGACAGCTCCAAATGTTCCAAATTTAGAAAAAAATTATCAAACGTGTGTTTTTACTTCCTACGCTAATGGCGAGACAACATTAAGATCGCGAAAAATTCCGAAAATCAGATATTATTTTTGAATGCCTGCGTCGAACGCTGAGGGATGACTGAGCGATGTTGCGTGTGTCCGAGTATGCAACGCCGTGCTGGGTTTCCGAGTGCCGAGGTAGGCAGATTTACCAATCTTGTCAAGTCTGTGGGGACCATGGACTAAATGTATGAACCTAAAAGCAATAATGATAGTTCACCATGGAAATCATTGCTGTTGATACTTCGCGAGTGCATTCAGAACGTTTTCTTGTTCAGAGTCATTTAGGTTTTTTATATCGAGCTGAAACTGGATGAGGTGGAGATAGCTCCAAATGTTCCAAATTTAGAAAAAAGTTATCAAATGTGTGTTTTTACTTATTACGCTACTGGCGAGACAACATTAAGATCACGAAAAATTCCGAAAATCAGATATTATTTTTGAATGTCTGCGTCGAAAACTGAGGGATGACTGAGCGATGTTGCGTGTGTCCGAGTATGCAACGCCGTGCTGGGTTTCCGAGTGCTGAGGTAGGCAGATTTACCAATCTTGTCAAGTATGTGGGGACCATGGACTAAATGTATGAACCTAAAAGCAATAATGATAGTTCACCATGGGAATCATTGCGAGTGCATTCAGAACGTTTTCTTGTTCAGAGTTATTTAGGTTTTTTATATCGAGCAAAGACTGGTTTAAGTGGAGACAGCTCCAAATGTTCCAAATTTAGAAAAAATCTATCAAACGTGTGTTTTTACTTATTACGCTACTGGCGAGACAACACTAAGATCGCGAAAAATTCCGAAAGTCAGACATTATTTGTTAACGTCTGCGTCGAACGCTGAGGGATAACTGAGCGATGTTGCGTATATCCGAGTATGCAACGCCGTGCTGGGTTTCCGAGTGCTGAGGTAGGCAGATTTACCATTCTTGTCAAGTCTGTATGAGCCTGTTTGACTGATACGATCCAATTAATTCCTGTGATATGCATGTTAGCGCCCAAATTACTACTACTACGTGTTAACTTATGCCATTATGAAATCGATGTCAATGTTGTCTAGGGAGTGCAGAGTCAACCCTGTACTTCTATCTTCATCTTTCCACATTTCATCCCGGTATGTGTGTCTCCTTCAAAACTTTCCGCCCTTCGTGCTTCGTGGCGCTACAGAAATGGTCATCTTAACTTCCCGGCGCACGTATCCCGTTTTGATAAATATTTCCCATTATGACGCTCCCGACACCGCCATTTTTATTTATACTTTGTTCTCCGCTCCTTGTTTATGGGGTTATTTCAACTTTGCAGCCTGCATTTTCTTCGCGGCTATCGTTCCATACGCCACATCAACAAACAGGGTAAATTATACTTCTTCCCAGCGGTCCTTAAAGTGCCCCGTACCCGGCGCGGCATTGAGAATCGTTGAGAGATGTACATTTCCGAGCCAGTCGCGGGGCGTGCAAAATAGGGGAACTACGAAAATTATTATTAATAACGGGTGATTTTTTAAGAGGATTTGATTTAAAAAAAAAAAACACAAAAAATTTTAAAAAGCGATTAAATCTTTATTCGAGTCGATAGAACGGTCGATATAATTTAATGTTTAAAGATTATTTCATGTAAATGTTGGCCGCGGCTCCGCTTTAGATGGCCCATGCGCAAGGTCCAATTTTGGCACACTCTCTCCAATATATCGGCCGGTATTTCACGAATAAATGCTCTAGCTCTTGCAATGCTTCTGGCTGGTCTTCACTCCAGATGCGGCAATTTTGCTTGTTAACGTACCCATTCAACCAGAAATGAGCTTCGTCGCTGAACACAATTTTGCGATAAAAATGTGGATCTTCCTCCAACTTTGCCAGCGCCCATTCACCAAATGGGAAACGTGGTGGGAGGTCGTGTGGCTTCAATTCTTGCACCAGCTGTATCCTATAAGGTTTTACACCCAAATCCTTTCGCAAAATTATAATTGCCCATAAATTGGAAGCAGTGCTCGATGCACTCTCTTAACCGAGCATGAATTTTGATAGTAAAATTCAATAATTTGCAAGCGTTGTTCGTTCGTAAGTCGATTCATGGTCAAATTATAGACCAAACTGAACAAGTTTGACAATGACACAAGACACGATTCGCGCGTCATCTGTCATAAACAATGTTGCCAAAAAGGTACTAGCAAAAAAATCACCCATTATATGCTTAAGCATCACATCAGAGTCAACCTACTCGACGCCACTAGTTTCGTCCAATTTTCAATTTGGAAATGAAAAAAAAAAAACGAAAATGAAATTTTTTTCAGTACATGCCCGACGCAGTGCACTCTCTTTGTTACTTTCCACCGGTAGCCTTTTTCCCATTTGTTCTGTTATAACAGAATCAACAGCGCTGCTAAATTATTTTGACGAGTGAGCCACATTTGCAAAATGCACAGCGCGCCGCCATTTAAATGTACAAAACGCAGAGTGCATCACCCAGAGGAAAATAATAACATGTTTAGGAGGGGCGTTCAAATATATACGTTAAGAGCAATGACAAGGTTCGTTATATTGACGTTCATGGCCGGGCAATAACATGAATGCCCAGAAGTTTGGACAATGCTGATAAAAACGCAACACAAGCGCAGTGTTAACATCCGGAAAAAGAAGTTAGAAAGAGAATATTAACAGCACCAATCCAAAGTGGAGTCAGCGCCCGGCCATCAAGATTATTGCACAATTATCGTCGTCTTCGTGGGAGAGCAGTCCAAATTTGTTTAAACAAATTTTATGAAAAAATCATAAACATTGTTTTTGCTAGGAATAAATACTTTAATTTTCGGGTTGTGAGAGATTTGATGTCTGAAAGATTTATTTCGTCCAAGATGATCCCGTAGGTACTAAATAAAAACACGCGGCTGTGCATACATGGCCAGTTCAAACGCCCCTCTTAAACGCGCAAAGTGCCGGTGCATCATCCGGTGGAAAATTAGATAATGGAAATATGTTTAACGGGTTTACATTTTATTCAACAAACTGGATGTAAAAATGTTCAACAAATTGAGTTGTTACTGTAAATTTAATTGTCAAGTGACAAATACTCAACCAGTTATTTGCAGCACTGTACAACGAAACACCTGCACCATATAAAAATACATACGTTAAAGTTTTATCGCAGGGTAGCTGTGCAACAAAATTTTATTGGATTCATAGGTAATCGAATATAGTAGTAGCGGAATGGAGATCACATATATGTGTATACAGGGTGGCGCGTCGAAAACGAAACAGACGCATTTACTGGCAGCAATTTTTTTTGTAAAAACGCTCAGACGTCTGCTTCGTTTTCCATGCGCCACCCTGTATATAAAATATATGTAAATCGCCACAATTTAGATGCGGATTCAGTAAAATAATAAAATTAATTTAAAAAGCAATAACAGACAGTGCACATATTAAAGAACTCTTGGCGTGAATGAAAATATTTTCAGCAAGGACACGTCTTATTCTGTTCAATATATACTAAGTGACATATACATCCGAACACCCAGTTTAAATGGTTTTATTTTAATAAAATTTTGTATAAGTACTTAATGAAGCATAATAAGTAAATGATAAAAATTTCAAAATGATTGCGCTGCTTTAAAGCCCTTTGACCTTTAATAATGTGTGGATGCACCCTGATGTGCTACGCATTCTCCAACGCGCCTAGGCATGCTTCTGATCAGGTGGTCAATGTCCTCCTGTGGTATCTCATTCCAGGCAACCACCAACTCCTCTCGAAGTGCCTCTAGAGTCTGAGGAGGACGTTGCAAATTGAGCAATCTCCTACCCATCATATCCCACACGTGCTCAATTGGGGATAAGTCGGGAGATCTTGGTGGCCATGGTAACAATGTGACATCATTATGTTGAAAGAAGTCTAATTGTGACTCTTGCAACATGTGGTCGGGCATTATCTTGTTGGAAAGTTGGATCTGCCAGGGTGTCAAGATAGGGTAAAAGATGGGGTTCTAGAACTACGTGGATATAACGCTGCGCGTTCATGTTACCTCTGATGAAGATTAAAGGTGACCTGGAACCATAAGCTATAGCACCCCAAACCATAACTCCAACAGTGTGATGAACATGTCTTTCAACAAAAAACTGTGGATTCCTACTTTCACCACGTCGCCTTCTAACCCTGGCACGACCATCGTGCATGCCTAAGCAAAATCGAGACTCGTCACTAAAGACAATACTGTTCCATTCCTGATCCCAGAGTGACCGTTGTCTGCACCACTCAAGGCGATTACGTCGGTGTTCTCGAGTTAAAGGGAGGACCCAGTGTGGCCGGTATGAAAACAAGCCAAAACTTCTCATTCGTCGGTAAACACTTCGCATGCCAATAGGTCTTCCGTGTTCTGCAAACCATTCATTTGCAATGGACCTGGTAGTGGAGAAACGGTCCCTTAAGGCCAATAATCTTAGGCGGCGATCTTCACGGTCTGTTGTTCTACGGCGGCGTCCAGTGCCCCTCGCTCTTTGCGTACGGCCTTCTCGAAGCAATGCCTGACAACACCTAACCACAGTGTCTACACTTCTTTGCACTCTAACTGCAATTGCCCGAAAAGAAAGTCCAGCTTCCCCAAGTTCCACTATACGGCCCCTATCAAACTCACTAAGTTGACGAAATCGTACAGGTCTCCGTACTTTAGGCATCGTAACCGATCGTAAAGGATGTCAAGAACCAAAATCCGCCAACGTTGATTCTTTACTGCGGCTGAAATATTCATTTTTAGAGCGTTAGTGAATTTTAAAAAAAAGCAGTATAAAAACCCGAATGTCCAACTGGTAAGGCTGAAAATTTTTTCACTTGTTATTTACAGTAAGATAAATACATTCACCAACTTTTATTAAAATAAAACCATTTAAGCTGGGTGTTCGGATTTATATGTCACTTAGTATATTTTCCATTTGATGTCTTATTTGCGATTTTTCTAATTCTTTTACGTTACAAGGAGCTGTTTCGTAGTGAAACATCCTGAGCTTTTAGCTGTTGAGTTAACCTATTTTCTACTTTCGTTTACCTGTCTTTTTGGTCGGTCTCTTCAACGTAGACGGAGCCCTGATGATGTTCGGTTTCACCAGATACGTGATGCTCCTCTTATGCGCCAAACTCTTCTTTTTCTGCCTGGCGGGCTTCCTCCTGGGCACCGGTGACACTCCGGGAGGCACATACCGACTACCACTACTTTTCGAACTACCCTCGTAATCACTCTCCGCGGCACTTTCCTCGGAAACGTACTCGAAATTCTCCAATTCCTCCTCTCTCAAGCTCAGTCTCGACATCCGCCCGCTGTGGTCTTCGTAGCTCCTCGGTAGAGACTCGTACGTACCTTCCTCGTCGCTCTTGTTGTACACGGGATTCAGATGTCTGATTTCGTTCACACCAAACGAAGGTTTACGCGACACTTTCGCTTTCCGTTTCTCCGGCGGGACGAAAATCATCGGGTCCAACTTGAGCGTCCTCAAAGACTTCGCCGGTCTACCTACCACGACTTGATACAAGTCACTTTTTACGGTTCCATTCTTCTTCGATTTCTTTCCTTTCTTCTTCCGACTACTCCGTCGTTTCACGGAGTTCCTTGCAGGATCGACCGCTAAAGCACCGCTAGTTCGTTTGAAATACCCGTCTCTACTGACCGACAGTTTAGGCTTTGGTCTTTTCTTCCTGAAGAAACCTTTGGAGGATGGCGCAAAGTTCGCGTGGAAATCACTGATCGAGAACGAAAAACCCGAGTCTTTGCTAGAAAACAATCCTGTTGAGGCGGTTGTGTTGCTGGTCGAAGACAACGTCCTCGCTACGGGAGGGGTAGGCCTCTTCTGAAGCCTGTTCATCACGATAGGATCTTCTCTAAGGTCTTTTAAAGCGCTGTCTAGAGAATGATGAGCCGGTGGAGGAGGATTCGAAGACTTGGGGAGCTCCAGGCTTCTCGGGGCCATCACTTGAGGAGCGTCCATCCAGACTCTGCCCAAGCTGATGGACAAAGAACACAACTCTTCGGTGCCGGAATCAGGCATCAACGGTGGTGATTGGTGTCTGGATCTTCGCCTAACTAACGGTGATTTCTTGACGTCAGTGCTGTCGCCCCAAGGGAACATCTCCACAGCGGAGTCATTGCTTTCTTTCCTTTGAAGGTTGGGACTGACTCTTTTCTTAGGTACTGGCGAGGGTTTTTTCCTGAAGACAGGTGAGGAAGATAGTTGTCTGATGACCGGTGATGGGGGCCTCTCATCAGACGCTGGCACGTAGATTATAGTCCTTTCTGACCCTTTGATGCCACTATGGCAAGGATGGTCATCCTTCCTGATGCCGTTCAACCACTGGCCATAAGCTACTACGCTATGCTCACTGTTCACCTCGACTTTGTACTTAGTATTGCACCTCGGTTCCGGCTTCTTATACGTTTCCTCTCCAGCATTCAGCTCTTGTCTGTCCACCTGGCACGATGAATCCACCTTTTTCGTTTCAGCTAGCAGCTCTTCTTCGGTGACGGTTTGAGTAGCGACCTCCAGCTTCGAGATGTGTTTCTTCTTGCCCCGATCCAGGTAACTCTTCCGAATTGAGATCCTTTTGAAAGAATCGCTTCGTTTGAACGAGCACTCTTTGTCTTTCTTTTTCCTTCCACCGCCTACCAGACGGCGGAGGTTTTCGAAGGTTATAGGCTTCATTTTTAGGTGGGGATTTTCAGGTGTCGTTGAGTATCTTTACACTCCACCTTTGGGGATACTTCATAGCGATGGGGTTTGGTGAAGGGTTGGTTTTCTCTTCGACGTCCATTGCGATGGTTTCACGTCTCCTGATTGACGAATCTGCAGAATAATGTATACAAATTTAGATTAAGGGTCATCTAGCTAGTGTACCAGTATGTATATAAGGATCTGAAATTGAAGATGTGCGTCCTACGATAATAACGATTCAAGTTCTTGTACGAAAATGTCCAAAATGGCTTCGTCACAGCGGTCCAGGGCCCTGAAGAACGTGACTTCTTAAGTTACTTTTTAGCGAATAAGCCTTACTTGATGTTACCCATAGAAAACAAATACTTATCTAGATCGCCAATATGCTGGTTTTTGCATCCTGGATGATAATAGCCCGAAAATAATATTTTTCAAAAGCATGCTATTTAACAACAGAAAAAATGCAGTAATGCGTCTTCCAGTAATTCCAAATACATTTCACCGGTCAAATTTCCAGGTAAGAAAAAAGGACCAACTAAATGACCGCCAAAAATATTTTGATGATTTCAACTCTTTCTGCTGTGGTTGTGGTTTATTTATGAAATAAAACAAAGCTTGGTCAAATCAACCGCAAACTATGTACTAAATTCCTATTTAAAATAAGTACAAGATATTTCCTTATCTTTCTTCAAGATATAACTTTTTTGCCGCAAAAAAACGCTCCAATAGCTATTTTCAACAACAAAATGATAAACCATGGGCGTAGTGAAGAAAAGCATTCACTTATTGAGTAAATTCTTTTAGTCAAATTTCTTCTGAAAGTAGTAGAAACTAATCTGATGTACCTATTAAAGTTCGAACTGAAGCTCATGTATTTTACATCATTATAAAGGGAATTGAAAGACCTTTAAAATAAGGTATCAGTCGACCCCCCTTTCCATTTAAGATTTTAGGGTTGGTGTCACCCCCGCCCAGGGGGCTGCACGTGTTAACGTGATTCTTACGACGGGTCTGAGCGTTTTTCCAAAAAAAAAACTAAGCTGCCAGTAAATGCGTCTGTTTCGTTTCCGATGTGCCACCCTGTATAATAGGATGTTTTACATATTTCGTTATATCACCATTAGCCGTTGTTTGACAGCATTAATATATTTGTCGGTCAATGATGTTGATATCTCGCTTGTATTATGTTGTTTATCAACATTGCCCAACTTAGCTGAGACCACGTCGTTGGCCATACAATTACGTTATTTCTCCCTAATTCGCCGTAATACGTATATTCAAAATGTACACCCATTGATAATAAATATCCATACCGAACATACGGATGTATATCCATTCCCCCATTCGGATTATTTACACATACTAGTTGTATATTACATTAAAACATGAACATGTTTTATTCGATACGCCCATCACTCATACTATTGTGATCCGGATAAATGCAAATCAACACAGCCGTGAAAACAAAACGTATTATAAAACAACCGAACACTGGGCTTTTAAAAATTAGCCATTGTGTACGGGCGCTTGGGTATTGCTTTTTTATGTTATTCATCGTCGACAAAAGCGAATTCGGAAATAAATAAAACGCACAAAGTTTAACGGTTATAAATATGGACATAGTCAGGTTTCAGGTTGCAGATGATGGAACCAAATTCAAAACAGATATTGAAAATTGGAAAAAGGACATATCGGTTAATTAGGTGTAAATTACAACAAACGCTTTAATTAAACATCATTATAACATTTTTTTTATACAGGGTGTCCGCAAAGTTGGGGTTTTCCTTTACACGACGTGTAGATCTTGAAAACATAAGCAATTTTTCTTAGTACCCTATACACCAATGTCTTAAGGGAACCGAGATAAAGGGCTCTGCAACATCAAAAATATCTGAATACCGTCCTGTAGCCGCGACCCGGGACATCACCGATTGGTACAAGGTCAGGACTTTTTGAAGTGCATATTGGTGACAGACGAATCTACGTTCACGCATAATGGGGTGAATAACTTTCGCAACACTCATGTATGGTCATTTTCAACAAACATTTTCGGTGAATGTTTGGGCTGCCATGGTGAACGGTATGCTCATTGGACCATTTATTCTCCCAAATCGATTGGACGGGATGCAATACCTAGACTCTTTACGCAACATTTTGCCTTCCTTGTTTGCCTAGCGTCTGCTCGGTAGCGCATCAGCTGATTTCATTTTCTGTTGGAGCGGTATGATTTCGGGCAGAGACGTACTTAGCCCTTTTCGTCAACTGGAGAGTGAGTACTTTTTCCTTTATTTTTTTTACTCGGTCGCCCTCGTTTCACTACACATTACCTTTGTTATTTCAAGGGTAGTTGTTTCTGGAAAGGAAAACCCCAACTTTGTGGACACCCTGTATAGGGGTGTTTCTGGGTTACAATTATTATACACCTTTATCTGGTTCACACATACATACAGGCCAAGCTAATAAAAGCGTGTTAAAAATAAAGCACGGTTGTGCAAGAAACGCACGAATGACAATCGCAAGAAGTGTAAGCGTGTACATTTCAAGATGATAGTATTCCATTTCACGTTACGATTCAATTAAGCATCAAGAAGGCTGTTGAAAGATCGCATGCGATGCCCCGCGTTGCTTTCAATGTTGCATGACATGCAACCGTGACTTACTACGATATGCTCGATAACAAAAATGAAACATCGCGGCGTGTGCAGGTACAGTTATGGACCGATCACCGCGTCAAGTTGCGATTACGGGATGGGGGATATGTTGTATTTATGTTGTATATCATCGTATCCAACGGATAAAGTATGTGGTGAGGTGGTTCCGGCATTATAAAGCTTAAAATGTTGGTATGAGCGAAATCACGATAACAAGGCCAATATAATGTACAGCGTGGCCGATATGTAACTCGCTGGTTTGTATCTTAATATTTGTGAAATGAAATAAAATACGTACATTTTTTTCATCAGTTGTCGGTAAAAATCGTTATTTTGCGTATTAAGCTGCAATATTGCATGACTTTCATGGCCACTAGGCTGTAGTTCTTGGGTTGACAGAATTTTGTATGGTCGCAGTTATATACTAAGTGACATATAAATCCGAACACCCAGTTTAAATGGTTTTATTTTAATAAAATTTTGTATAAGTACTTAATGAAGCATAATAAGTAAATGATAAAAATTTCAAAATGATTGCACTGCTTTAATAATGTGTGGATGCACCCTGATGTGCTACGCATTCTCCAACGCGCCTAGGCATGCTTCTGATCAGGTGGTCAATGTCCTCCTGTGGTATCTCATTCCAGGCAACCACCAACTCCTCTCGAAGTGCTTCTAGACTCTGAGGAGGACGTTGCAAATTGAGCAATCTCCTACCTATCATATCCCACACGTGCTCAATTGGGGATAAGTCGGGAGATCTTGGTGGCCATGGTAACAATGTGACATCATTATGTTGAAAGAAGTCTATTGTGACTCTTGTAACATGTGGTCGGGCAGTATCTTGTTGGAAAGTTGGATCTGCCAGGGTGTCAAGATAGGGTAAAAGATGGGGTTCTCGAACTTCGTGGATATAACGCTGCGCATTCATGTTACCTCTGATGAAGATTAAAGGTGACCTGGAACCATAAGCTATAGCACCCCAAACCATAACTCCAACAGTGTGATGAACATGTCTTTCAACAAAAAACTGTGGATTCCTCCTTTCACCACGTCGCCTTCTAACCCTGGCACGACCATCGTGCATGTCTAAACAAAATCGAGACTCGTCACTAAAGACAATACTGTTCCATTCCTGATCCCAGAGTGACCGTTGTCTGCACCACTCAAGGCGATTACGTCGGTGTTCTCGAGTTAAAGGGAGGACCCAGTGTGGCCGGTATGAAAACAAGCCAAAACTGCTCATTCGTCGGTAAACACTTCGCATGCCAACAGGTCTTCCGTGTTCTGCAAACCATTCATTTGCAATGGACCTGGTAGTGGAGAAACGGTCCCTTAAGGCCAATAATCTTAGGCGGCGATCTTCACGGTCTGTTGTTCTACGGCGGCGTCCAGAGCCCCTTGCCCTTTGGGTACGGCCTTCTCGAAGCCATGCCTGACAACACCTAACCACAGTGTCTACACTTCTTTGCACTCTCTAGGCATCGTAACCGATTGTAAAGGATGTCAAGAACCAAAATCCGCCAACGTTGATTCTTTACTGCGGCTGAAATATTCATTTTTAGAGCGTTAGTGAATTAAAAAAAAAAGCAGTATAAAAACCGGAATGTCCAACTGATAAGGCTGAAAATTGTTTCACTTGTTATTTACACTAAGATAAATATATTCACCAACTTTTATTAAAATAAAACCATTTAAACTGGGTGTTCGGATTTATATTTTTATAAATTGGAAAGTTATGTAATTTAGAAGGAAAGGGATGAGTGTGCTGGGTTTACAATGTTCGGAAAAGATGATGTTAAAGCTGAAAAGAAAATGCTTCACGAAAAACAACTTTGGTGAAGCATTCTAACTACTTTTGTCTTCCCATAATTTTTTGCATGTCATGTTCATCATGTTATTCTTATTATAGATCCTCATAACCTTGTTCCAATTGCGGCTTTTCAAAATAAAGAAGATGGAGACATCTGTGTGTTTTATTTTCAGCTATTACTTTCAACCTGTCTAGCATCTGTTCCAATGACATACTCTTCTCACTATTACTATTACGAAAAACGGCCAGTAAAATAATTTCAAATCTGTATAAACACGATGAAATTGTCACTATTGCAATATTGGATGCCTAGTCCGCTCTGCGATTAAATTGCTATTAGCGTACTAATATTTAGCAATATGTCCAAAATGTTAAATACAGCTAGCAAAGAAGAATTTTCCTGGCATCAATTAAAGCCTCTGATGACAAATGTTACAGTCTAGTGTCAAATGCAAATATTTTTCAAGGAAACACTACAGGAACGTTTATAAATGTGACCTTAAGGAATTGAATGAGCTGATATGATCCTAAGTGCTAAGAGACGTAAAAGAATAGTAGTAGGAAACGTCCAAGGAACACTGAAAAGGTTCTCAAGATCCAAACCTACAGAAGAGATTACAGTATATTCAGATAAGAGATAGACCGGATGTAAACAAAAGTTTCGGGTGATTTTCACGCTAACGCCGCCGTCTCGACGTAAAACAGGAGCCCTCATTGGTCAATTCGCAATTAAATGCCTATGCCGAGCGGCAGAGCAGTCGTATCAAGGCAGAGTCACATTCAGGTTCAGACGTGTTACGTAAGTCGTGTGCATCATTGCAATTTGATATTTCTTTGGACGTTTTCGTTTGTTATCTTATTAAGTTGTTGAGTTTGTCGTTGTTATTGTTATACCTTGTTATTGATTGTTATTGTTATCAACTGCTTGCGCAAAATGCCCAGTAGTACAGATACTGCCGATGAAGTTGTAAACTCCTGTAGTCCACCTAGGAAACGCTCTAAAAAAAGACACCTGAGTGCAGAAATGAAATAGGTCATTTTGAATATATATAAGATCGAGCGCGAGGAGAACGAGGCATCAACCATCAAAGAAATTGTTGTGAAGGTTTCTCACAAAGTTGGGGTGTGTCGCGCATCAGTGTTTAATGTGTTATGACAATACAAAAAAAATCACACCTTTTCTGAGCCAATGACCAGTAAACATCGCAAAAGTATTGTTAAATCATTGGATGAAGCTGATAAGCATGCGATTAGGAGGAAAGTGCATGAATTCTTCTTTAGGAATGAAATATCTACTATAGATAAAGTACTGCAGGAGGTAAATGGAGATACAACGTTGCCAAATTTCAAACGATCAACTTTCCATGCGTTACTGAAGAATTTAAATTTCAAATGGAAAAAACGGGGTCGTAATCGTATACTACTGGATAGAGAAGAAATTGTGCTATGGAGGAGGGATTATTTAACAAAAATTGGGAAATATAGAAATCAAAACAGGAAGATTTATTACCTTGATGAAACGTGGGTAAACGCAGGACACACTACAAGTAAAGTATGGGTTGATGATTCTGTAACTTCATCCAGGAAGGCCTTTCTAGATGGACTGTCCACCGGATTAAAAAATCCAGCAGGTAAATACGAGTAATAGACAACAATCGGACGTTTTTCAAACCTTGGGAACAAGGTTCTAAACATTAATTCCAGGGGGCAGATAAAACATATTACAAGTAACAAAACTTTTATAACTTTCGATAAAATGCGTGGATGTTTTATTGTCATTTTCATTTGTTAGAACTTTTTTAAGCCATGTTTTTATATCTTAAAATATGTCGAATATTATAAACTTAAAAAAAGTTACTAAGTTTTATATCGTGTACCGTTCCTAATATTTCTAACCATTTTAATTCATACTTTAAGCTTTATAAAGTTATAATTTGTTAATATTAATATTTGCGCGTATTTCAGGTTCCTGATCATTCATTTTTTAAAGGTATAACTTTAAATTAAATTGTGAAGCGCTGAGTAATCATACGACGTTCAATATTCTTTCTTTCAATATGACTAAATAATGCCAATTATAGCAATCTGATACTCATGTCTCAATGTTTTTTCGCTGAATGTGATGAAAACATTTGAAAAAGGTTCGCTTATTGAAATAAATCTACACCAGTTAGTACTTCGATTTCCAGGTAAAGGGAAAAGGCTCATTATCTGCCATATTGGCAGTGAGGATGGATTTGTTGTTGACGGTCTGTGGTGCTTTGAGTCTAAGAAAACTGGAGATTACCACGAGGAAATGAATGGCGAATCGTTTGAACAGTGGTTTTCAGAAATTTTACCGAACTTAGAGGAAAACGCAGTAATTGTGTTGGATTCATCATTCTCGAAGAATGGAGAAGGTCCCAACAACGGCTTCAAGGAAAGTTGATGTTCAAAATTGGCTCCGCTCGAAAAATATCAACTTTGAAGAAGCAATGCTGAAAGTACAATTATTAAGAATTGTCAAGGATCACAAGGCGGAATATCAAAAATACGCCATTGACGAAATGGCAGCAAGTCAAAATAAAACTGTGTTCCGTTTACCTCCATACCATTGCGAGCCCAATCCCATTGAGCTCATATGGGCAGAGGTTAAAAATTATATAGCTAAGCACAATACAACTTTTAAATTTTGTGACCTCAAAGGACTTTTCAAAGAAGCACTAGAATTAATAACAGCGCAAAAATGGGAAAACTGTATTAAGCACGTGAAAGACAAAGTTGAAAAGAGAATGTGGGAACTGGACAATATTTTAGAGGAACAAGTCGAGCCATTCATTATTCACGTTGGTGCTTCAGGCAGTAGCGATGATGAAAGCTCATCAAGCTCATCTTTCCAATAAAATATGTCGTTCATCAAATTCGGTAAGCTATAAGTAATTATAAAGCTACTGTATTTTTTAATTAATTATTGACATTTTTGAACCCATTTTGGCAAAACCTATTCAAGAATCTACTTTCTGACAATGTTCAACCATGCACATTTTTTTACGTTTTGGACGTTTTAATTTGTTTACATATTTACCTAGAAATCAAAAAATATACTAATCAATATTCTAAAAGCAATTTTAAGAGATATACGATTATTTTTAATTTAGGCTAATTTAAGCGCCATTTTGAGATTATATTCGACTGTATTTCACCAAACATCAGGCGGCATCCGAAGCTGGAAATCGAAGCGAAAATTTTGAAACCCTTATGTATATTTACATCATTATATATTTCTTACCCCACCCCCACATGATCCTATATCCATCACCAATCGTATACACATCGAATTGTGCTAATTTACTACAAAGTTACGCAAAGCAGCATCTACTATCTAAAATATGTACTGCGTGACTCTTAATACGTCCCTGCCGCATGTTACAGCGTTCGATGATCACGTGGTCTTGTTTATGTCCGGTCTATCTCTTATCTGAATATACTGTAAGTATGAAAGAGATACAAAAAGTGGTTAAACTTTTTACTGTGTAAACCGATACAGGAATTCTGGGCAGACAGAACGAAGAAGCATGTCTCATTGGTGTTCAGCAAACAAAATGATTCATTTTAATTAGTGTCTTCCAGTCTGCGTGTTGTACCTTTTCAGCGATCCCGAGATTCTCGTCTTTGTTGGTGGACATCTCTGCCATTCGCAGGCGATGTTCTGCTCTAACTGCAAGCAGACTTTTAAGAACCAGAGGTACAGCTCATGGGAAATCTTTGAGAGGATCTATATATGTAAGTCCTGTTCGTACAACAGTCGCCCACCTGTCACTGCCTGATCCCAGACACAGTCACCGACAAGTCACCGACTATTGACGAATACCCCTTTAAATATCTCATGATGTCGAAAGTAGGAACGTTAAACTCGGTCTTGTTTGGGTAGGGTGGGTTGTTGGCTAGGGTTTAGATATTTCACGATTCGTTTTTTAATTGACAGAACCACAACTTTGATGCACACCTAACGTGTAGAATATCAGATATAATGAAATTTAGAAGAATAAAATTTTCAAGCTGTCTCAGGGTAAAATATATCTATACCAACTCAACGGTATTTGGGAGGACCAGGCTTGTACCTTGAGATGACGTTTATGGTTATTTGGAAAAAATTACCATTGTACATAACCTCAAATATAGGCAACAATCGCTATTTTTGCACTTTAGGAAAATAGAACCAATTGAACCACGGTTTCTGGTTAAAAATCTGGGCCGGTGTAATCTTCAAACTACAAAATTCTTCTACAAAA